>JAXGGA010004260.1:0-90615 GCA_038373865.1 Uloborus plumipes | reverse complement strand
TATTAACTCTAAAATTATCGCATTTCATCAACAGCCATTTAGCCCTCCCCTAATCTTGAATGGAAAGTCTGAAGATTAGAAACAGGAAGCGAACTTTTTTTTTGAAAATTGAAATGATAAACCCACTAGGCACCGTTCCGAGGAGGCGGGTGGCCGATGCTAGGGAGAATTTTAACATCAGCTCTATGGGGCAAAAATTTATGTCACGAAAAGTTGGCCGTTACAAAGTGTGGCCACTCGAAGAGGTTTTTCTGTATAATATTTTACTTCGAGCATTTCAATATAAAACACAAAACACACGAAAAAGTAGTGCTGTCCAAGGAGGTCTTTGATTCTTCTGTTCCCTCTGTCTCTTTTTGCCTACGCATATTTTTTTTTATCTCTTCTACTCCTGAAGAATATTTGCACATTTTACAAAATTTTGCTAAATGATACCAATTGAACTATAGTGTTCAAATGTTTTAGCCTCGTAACATCCATATTGTTAATCTATGAACTTTCCTCAGCTAAAATCCATCATCAAAATGCGGTCCTCACATTTTGCATACTCATCCCCCTCCAACGCCTGGTCTAAGGCAGGGATTCAAGTGAAACAGCACTGCGATCGCTTCGAATTGCAATCGCTATTGGAAGTGAATTACATTATCATCAACTTAAATTGGCATGACGTCACTACGGGTGGAGCCAATAAGAGCTCACAAGCACTCAGCGATCTCCTCTTATTCGCCAAGTAGGCTGTGACGTTTTATCTAGCTCGTTTTTCATAGGCAAACGTCACGCTGACGTCACGATGTTTTTATCAAGAAACGTTCTAATGTAATTCATTTCCAGTCGCGATTGTAATTTGCGATTGACTGTTTCACTTGAATCCCTGCCTAAGGCAGGGATTCAAGTGAAACACCATTGCAATCGCTTCGAATTGCAATCGCTACTGGACGTGAATTACATTATCATCAACTTAACTTGGCACTGACGTCACTACGGGTGGAGCCAATAAGAGCTCACAAGCAGTCAGTGATCTCCTCTTATTCGTCAAGTAGGCTGTGACGTTTTATGTAGCTCGTTTTTCATAGGCAAACGTTACGCTGAAGTCACGATGTTTTTAGCAAGAAACGTTCTAATGTAATTCATTTCCAGTAGCGATTGTAATTTACGATCGTCTGTTTCACTTGAATTCCTGCCTAATGTGAGTAAACTGCGTTATTTTATTCTTTTAAATTATAGAAAAATGAATGATACGAGATGTAAAAACACTTATAGGCTTAAGGTGAATTTTGAGTAAAGGAAGTGTTACAACTTCAGCCATATTTTATTTTAATTTCACTTATCATTGTGAATTTTTCTTTTTCACTTTTTAAAGCAAACGATATTTTATTCAGTGTATAAATTATTTTAGAACGATCACTATAGTCTGTGGGCCAAGTGCAAATATCGTTCAGGTTCGTTTACCAATCTTAGGGACTACGAGAACTTGCTTGAAATCTATTAATATTGATGTACTCAATCGAAAAATCCAATGTTCCCAAGCGGAACTTGTCTCATTAAGTTTTAATTAGTAATTGAAACACGAACTCTTTTCCTTGGCCTGGTCACTCTTTCACTAGAGACGTTGTCCCTAGGTGGCGCTATTGCACAAAATATTTGCAATCTAAAATTTTAATAAACAGTTTTTCAACCATAATTTTATTTTTTTACTCGATTTTATATTTCAAAATATATTAATACGTTTTGAATCACTCACTTTTTTCGCTGTGTGACTTAATATGAAATCAAAATCGAACATTGTATCAATCCGCCAGGCGTTTCAGATATTCTCATTCTTTATTTTTGATCAAAGAGCGCCAGTTCGCGCGGTTTCGTTTCGCGTCGCTGTCTTTTATGGCTTGATATCCCCTTTTGGCGATGTTTCACAAAGAGCAACTTTTAGTGGAACGACATTGTTGTATACCGTATTTTTTGCCGTATAAGACGCACCGTCTTATACGGCATAAATTTAAGATTAATTAAAATTGGGTGTGTCTTACACGGCGAAAAATACGGTAATATTGCGTTTTTTACGCTGCTATTTTGAATAACGTTTGATTTTTCAAAATTTTAATTAAATCTTATAAAATTGAGTGTTTATTGTTTTTGCTACATAACTTGCAGTCGTGAAAGGAGTTAGTGTAGGAGATATAGAGATTAAATAAGAACCAGTTTAGACATTTTTTGTTGCTGCTTTATTTCTAGAACATAAATTAACTATTACTGTTTTTCAGAAAACCAATACTTATAAAATCACAGGCCCGTCATTTGGGGGAGGAGGGAGTCAATTCCTCTCCTTCCCGGCTTTGAAAAATCAATTTACATGTAAGCGGGCGTGGTTTTTGTCATTTCTGGTGCAATTTACATTGTGTATGCAGTGTTTGCCCCCGCTCCCCTGGAAAAATTTGAAATAGCTTGTGTAAATATATATAGGATATATAAGCAAGGGCGGATACAAGAGAGGGGCGATGGGGGCGATCGCCCCTCCCTTGAAGGACTCTTCCACAGCGGTTCCTAGATTTTGAAGTTCAAGAAAGGCAGTTTTAGCTGATTTTTGATGATATTAAGAGAAAGGGTGAGGATTCGGAGCTCTGATCTGGAATTTTTTCGAAATGGAAGACCAAAACATTTGTAACCAACATGTGTTAACAAGGGTGCATGGAGAAAAAAATGGGCAAGTAAGAAAAAAAAACTCAATCGCTCCTCCCTTGGAACATTTCTGGATCCGCCCTTGTATATAAGGGACTGATTTGTTACCGCGAATAAGTAAGTTTTGAACGACGTCAATCGTCGCCAAATATGATTCGTGACTTTTTCCGTCAATTTTGAGCTTTTAAAAGTAATGCATATTGCATGATGTGCTTTAATAAATGTAATTTAAAATTTTAAATGAAACCATTAAGATCATGACAGGACCTATAGTCTGTGGGCCAAGCACCGACATCGTTCAAGTTCGTTTACCAATTTTAGGGACTACGGGAACTTGCTTGAAATCAACTAATAGTGATGTACTCAATCGAAAAATCCAATGTTCCCAAGCAGACCTTGTCTCACTAAGTTTAAATTAGTAACTGAAATAAGGACTATATTCCTTAGCCTGTTGGCTCATTCACAACAAAAATTGTCTCTAGGTGGCGCTGTTGCACAAAATATTTGCAATTTAAAATTTCAATAAACAGGTTTTCTACCCTAGTTTTTCTTTTTCATACGATTTTATGTTGCAAAATATATTAATAAGTCATAATATACTTACTTCACGTCTTTTGTGATTCAGTTACTAAGAAAATCACAAAAATGTATCAATCCACATTTCCGCTTGTTCTTAATCTCGTTGTTTCGTTAATGGCACTATACACTGAAGTGACAAAAGTCATGGGATACCTCTTAATATCGTGTCGGCCCTCCTTTTGCCCGGCGAAGTGCAACAACTCGTCGTGGCATGGACTCAACAAGTCGTTGGAAGTCTTCTGCAGGAATATTGAGCCATGCTGTCTCGATAGACGTCCATAATTGTGAAAGCGTTGATGGGGCAGGATTTTGGGCACGAACAGACTTCTCGATGGTGTCCCATAAATGCTCAATGGGATTCATGTCGGGCGATCTAGGTGGCCAAATCATTCGTTGGAATTGTCCAGAATTTTCTTCAAACCAATTGCGAACAGTTGTGGCCCGGTGACATGGCGCATTGTCATCCATAAAAATCCCATCGTTGTTTGGGTACATGAAGTCCATGAATGGCTGCAAGTGATCTCCAAGTAGCTGCACATAAGCATTTCCAGTCAATGTTCGGTCCAGTCGCACTAGAGGACCAAGTCCATGCCATGAAAAAACAGCCCACACCATTACGGAGCCACCACCAGCTTGAACAGTGCCTTGCTGACAGTTTGGGTCCATGGCTTCGTGGGGTCTGCGCCACACTCGAACCCTACCATCGGCTCTTACCAGCTGAAATCGTGACTCATCGGACCAGGCCACGGTTTTCCATTCATCTAGGGACCAACCGATATGCTCACGTGCCCACGAGAGTCGCTGCAAGCGATGTCGTTCTGTCAGTAAAGGCACTCGAGTCGGTCTTCTGCTGGAATAGCCCAAGAAATCCAAATTTCTCCGCACAGTTCTAGCAGACACGTCCATTGTACGTCCCACATTGATTTCTACGGTGATTTGACGCAGTGTTGCTTGTCTGTTAGAATTTACGACTCTTTGCAGACGTCGCCGGTCTCGATCTTTAAGTGCAGGCGGTCGACCACTGCGCTGTCCATGGTGGGATGTTATGCCTGAAATTTCATACTCTCGGCACACTCTTGACACAGTGGATCTGGGAATGTTGAATTCTCTAACGATTTCCGAAATGGCATGACCCATGCGTCTAGCTCCAACTAACATTCCGCGTTCAAAGTCTGTTAATTCACGTCGTGCGGTCATCATCACGTTAAAACCACTTCACATGAATAACTTGAACAGAAATGAAAGCTCTGTAAAAGCACTGCGCATTTATACCTGTTCTATGCGATGCTACTGCCATCTGAAAATTTGCATATTGCTATCCCATGACTTTTGTCACTTCAGTGTATAATCCAGTCAATGAAAACATTATAGAATGCATGGAATATGCGAGAGTATTTGACTACAGAATATTATTAGGTGTAGTTTGTTCGTTAATATACTGAAAGTCCCCGACCCTGGGGGGTGAGTTAAAGGTGGGGGGAGGGGGAGGAGGAAGCAAATTTTGGGTTTCTCGAAAACGCGGAATTGGTGGGAAAAATTGGTTTAAAATAAAAATTCAAGCAAAACAAACTTCGTATAACAGTGTTTCTACACATATTTGTCGAATTTTCAATAATTTTCCAGGTGTATATTGTGAAAAAACGAGAAATTTCGGAAAAACTCTCTATTTTTCTCAAGCAACGTTGAATGGTTCTATTTTAAAAAGGGAGACAGCTTGATTACGAAAACGCACGATAGCAGCATTTCCACGTACTCCGATATTATTTTATTTTTATAGAAATGATAAGGAAGAGAAAAAAAAAACACCAACACAAATCAATACCTCAAATATACGAATGTAACGAAAAACAAAACAAAACAAAACAAAGAAAAATCCCTTCTCATTCCTTATCTTTCTTATCACAATCACCCCCTGTTTCATAAAATCGGTTGAGACCTGACGCATGCGCGAATTCGAGGAAGGTCGCCGAAAAGAATATCAAACAGTATCTATATATCCATCTATATGTACATATAAATATATAGGCAGAGACAGGCACATATATGATATTTAACGTAATTATCCGCCCCTAGAATTCCATTTTCGCATATTTTGCCATCTATCTTTAATGACCTGTAAAAAACTAATGAGACAATATTTTTTCGGGAACATTGTGTTTTTTTCATCTGTAGACTCTAAGGATTCAGAAAAATATCACATTTTGTAGTCCCCGAAGTTGGCAAACGAAACCATGTTTCTAAGCATCTTTTCTGCCTTCGGCTCACAGACTACTACTGAAATAAATTTTAAAGGCAATATACTTACGATTAAAGAAACTGGCAACAGAGGAAAAAAAAGTATAAATAGGTTTCGAGTTCTAAAGCTTTTTGCGGATTAAGTGAACTCGGTGTTTTGTTCGTCTCTGGAGAAACAAATTAAAACTAGTAGGAGGTAAATCATCTTATGATTTTGTTTATAAATATTTTCAATTAATTGTAAATATCCTAAATTAATATTTACAGCCGAACCCTCTTTAATTCGAACGTGTTTAAAACAAGTTATTGCTAAGGAAAACTACAGTTGCGATCTCCGTTCTGTTTGTTTTATTTTTCTTTCGAACTATGGCTAAAGCAAATTGATTTCAAAGGTCCCTTTGAGTTCGTTTTAACGAGGTTTGACTGTGTTTAAGAATCCACTGTGACTAACTAGTAGACGTGGTTATTAAACTTCGGACATTAAATCTGCTTATTTTCATCTGATGATTAAGTTTCAGCTCAAGCGCAGTTTAGTTTCAGAATAGTTTGAAAAGTATCATTGCGACATTCTAACATGCCCGTTAATTGTTCATTGTGTGTGCAGTTTTTGAGGCTTTATGCTGACCAGATAATTTTCAAAAAAATTTCTTCTATCTTATAGGGTATTTATTAAACCTTGCACCAGTAAAAAAAAAATGAATGAATAGAAGAACAGCTTCAGATCTGAACTTTTTTCTTTTTTTTTAACGTTTTGATTGTTCTCTCAAACAGTTTTTCCACAACGTTAATACGCTTCTACATGTGCAACTTTTGCAGTTCTGAGAATATTAAGACGATTTTCAACTCGCCCCACACAATTGTACAGCCAGAATTATCCTTGTGAGAAGTTAGGATTTAATCATAACAGTCCTTCTGTCATATTTTTTTTTTTTTTCTCTTATAGACGCCATTTTTAATTTTCGATGTTACCGCTATCTACATCACTTTAGCTCTTTAGTTAATATTGTACCAATAAGGAAGACAAACTTGATAATATAAGAACTAAAATAGAAAAATAATGGGTGTGTTTCCTTCAATCAAAGTACTAGTTTTAGTCACTGAAATTAATAGAATGAGAAAAAAAATAACATGGGGCCCGAAAATATTTCCATTTTCCCAACAGTTAATTTTTAATTGTTATGTCAAACTTCTAAAACGAGTTGAAGTTTCGTATGACGTCACAAGAGGAGAAAAGTGGGTGTAAAGCCAAACAGATGCATCAGCCATTACAGATATCTGGTGGCCTAGAGCAGCGATTTTGACAGTCGGACGCATCAAGCTTAAGTTTGCCACTTTGGATTCAATTCGTTTACTTTTACTTTCATTTTTAGCCTACTTTCCCGTTAAAAATAAAAGAAAGACGAAAAAAGTATTAAAAGTAGCTTAATGCATCTAAAAAATATCGCCAAGTCCAAAAAATATCGCCAAGTTAAAAAAATATCGCCAAATCCAAAAAGTATCGCCAGAGTATTAGAAAGTATTTTGCAGATTTTGCTAAAATTGAGGCATTTATTACAAAAAAAGGCAAACAAAACCAAAGGTTTTCTCACTTACACTGTACAGTCTGACAGTACAGTGTTCAATATCGCCAAGTCCGAAAAATATCGCCAAGTTAAAAAAATAAAAAGGTAAAATGAATATCGAAAAATTAAAAATTTGAAAGTAGGGTATTGAGATGGGGAATTTGTGTGTGTGTCGGTCGGTCGGTCGGTCGGTCTGTCTGTTCCCCCCTAATAACTTTTGAAAGAACATTCCGATTTGGACAAACGTTTTTTTGTTGGAAAGATCTCGGCGAGTACAGCTCATTCCCATATTTGATTTTTTGATTTGAACAATTTTTGGTTCAACTTTGAGCCGTTCAAAAAACCGGTCCCGCGGTACTAACCTTTTAATGAACAGTCCGATTTGAACAAACTTTTTTTTGTTGGAAAGAACTTTTCAAGGGTACTTCATTCCCGTATTTACATTTCCGATTTGAACAATTTTTCGTTCAACATTGAACCGCTCAATCAAGCTGTCACTCCTAATAACTTTTGAATGAACAGTCCGATTTAAACAAACTTTTTTTTGTTTGAAGCATCTCGGCAAGGATACTTTATTACCGTATTAAAATTTTCAATTTGAACACTTTTGGTTCAACATTGAACCGTTTAAGCAACCTTTCTCCACCTAAGAACTTTTGAGTGAACCGTCCGAATGGAATAAATTTTTTTTTTTCGAAAGATCTCAGCGAGTGCAGCTCATTCCCATAGTTGATTTTTCGATTTGGACAATTTTTGGTTCAACTTTGAACCGTTCAAACAACCGGTCCCGCGATGCTAACTTTTGAGTGAACAATCCGATTTGAACAAACTTTTTTTTTGTTCGAAAGATCTTTTCAAGGATACTTCATTCCCGTATCTACAGTTTCGATTTGAACAATTTTTCGTTCAACATTGAACCGCTCAATCAAGCTGTCACCCCTAATATCTTTTGAGTGAACAGTCCGATTTAAATAAACTTTTTTTTGTTCGAAGGATCTCAGCAAGGATACTTCATTACCGTATTTAAATTTTCAATTTGAACACTTTTTCGTTCAACATTGAACCGTTCAAGCAACCTTTCCCCACCTAATAACTTTTGAGTGAACCGTCCGAATGGAATAAACTTTTTTTTGTTTGAAAGATCTCGGAGAGGCTTTCCCACACATTCCCTAATTCCCATATTTCGCTTTTTGATTTGAACCATTTTTCGTTCAATATTGAACCGTTCAGAAAAAAAAATTAACATTAGCGTCTACGGGGAATTTAAGTTGAATGTTGATCCTGAACTTAAAGTCGGATTTCCTTCAAACTAACTTTGTAAGAAAATGGTTTTGATAAATAATGTTTGTAACGTACTTTTCTGAGTAATCTTCTGTGAGGACTCTGATTCCGACTCCGACTCCGCAAACATGGCGGAAATGCAGGCTCAGAAAAAAAATTACTGACTGTGCAGACGATTTTTTGTTTATTTATTCATTTGTTTTATTTTATTTATTATTATTATTATTATTATTATTTTTTTTTGGCAGACGATGTTTTTTTTGTAACAAAAATTTTTCATTCACGAGAACATTTTATTCTTTATTTATATTTAACAACTGGCAACAGATTAAAAGTGAAATTCGAGACATTTTATTAACGGACGAGTTTTTTTTTCTTTTTTTTTTCTTTCTTTGATAAAATGTGTTTTGATGCTCTTTGTACTTTTATTTATTTATTTATTTATTATTATTATTATTATTATTATTATTATTATTATTTTTTTTTGAAAACGATGGAGGATTTTTTCTACGGAGGAACTGTAACAGTTACACTCTTTAAAAGGTGCGACAAAACTTTATTTATTCGTTAATTACTTTTTACGTGTCTATTTCATCTGATGAAAGGGGTATATTTTGCTTTTCGAAATCAGCTCTAAGTGCTAAAAAGGTATGTTTGACATAATTTTAAGTCTCAGATAATCAAGAGAATAATGATCAGATGCGAGAATGCCGATGTCGATGTACGGGAAAGTAGGCTCGTTTAGTTCTTGACAGAACTTCTTGTTCATTGTTGCAGCGCTAGGGTTACCAAAGCAAAGTTTCGGGACATCGCCAAGCTTTATCAAATTCATGTGAAAAGTTTCCAAAACGCGATAAATCGCCAGAAAAGACAATCACTCAAACACGATCTGGATTCAAAGTGGTCAAACTTAATCTGGATGTTTCGGCTCGTATATATAGGGACCGTAGGTGGCCCCAGCTCCGCAACAATGAAAAATTCGACCCCGAAACGGAGACTAGTCTATAAAGTGAGCTTGCTTGGAGCGTTTTGTACACTTGTGACTTCAGCCAGCGAAGATGAAACAGCGACTGTTCTTCTTTTAAGACAAATTTTTAAGAAAATGAGTCAAAATGGAGGAATAAAAAGTAATCCACCTAATGTTTTCAACCGCTCAATCAGCGAAAATGGTTTAAAAATGGAACACTCCCCCGTGATGTACAAATCTGAAGTAGTTTTTTAAATAAATTTTCTTTGTCAGTGCAAGACTTTATAAACACCCTGTTTCTTATCAATGCAGTAAACAATTCAACTAACATAAATAAATAAAGGAATTTTGGAAGCATTGTTCCAAGTATTTTGATCCTGCTTTCCCCCCAGAGGCTTCTATTAGAAGGTACCTTACCTAGTTCCACGGCAGAACAATTTAGTTTATATGTTTGTTTTCAATATTTTGTACCATGGAAGAAATTTAATTATAGTCGAACTCGTTTCAAACAGACGGGAACACGAATTTATCGAGAAAATCAAAAATACTTGCTTGGAACAATGTCAAATCTATTGGAGCATAACTCGTTTTTAACAAACCCCGTTTAACACATGCAATAGTTTTGTGCATTTCATAAATTTCTATCTACTCTCAGCTCAGTTAATTATTTCTATGAGAAATTTACGTAACATTCTGAAGTCAACCGAAAGTTAGTGGTGAGTCATAAATCCTGAGAACAAGTGATGACGACCCTTTTCTTTAATTTGTGAAGTGACGAAGCATTTGAAAATTATGTATGTGTTTTAACTGCCGCTGTTATCCCTACCGAGGATATTGCAGTTCAAATTCAAGCTAATTTTTATATGATCATTAAACTGAACATGATGAAAGCGACGATGATAACCACAAATGTGAAAAACATACTTAATGGATTTAAATGGGTAGAAAAACTTCAAATATTTTTCGAAACCCTTTGGGCGCAAACGACAGTAAAAAAGGAGACAATAAGATCAAATTGATTCAAAGCAAATCAACGAACTTATTTGGTACTGCACAGAAATAAAAAATAAACAAATCAAGTATGTATTGTATGTATTGCCATGCTTTTTTTCTGGAACCTGCTTTTTTTTTACGAGCAATTTGTTATACGAAGCAAATAGGGTGAGTTCTGGTAAGTGCGTCCACTGGGAATTATATGAACACTGTTCTGAAATGGCTTTTGCAACACATCGACTATGTTAGATAACTGTCTAATGATAATTTCAATAGGTAGAATTCAGACCTGGATTCAATAGACGAAACACAATCAGAGACAACTTAAATGTCTTCAAAAAAACTCTAAAGTAAAGATTGAGAAGGTTTTGTTTCAGTTTCTCTTGTAGTCATACCAAGCAATTGAAGTCAAGAAATGCAAGTTGTTTCTTTTGAGTAATAGCTACTAATAACATACATGGGGTATTTTGATCAAATACTCTAAGTAAAATTTGTTTATATGACGGTACGCACTTTCCCTTTCTTTAAAGTAAGGTGGGGGTAAGTGCGTACCATTTTGATGGGGCAAGTGCGTACCACTATCATGAGGCATATGCGTACTATTATTCGGAGCAAGTGCGTACCATTATGATGAGGCAAGTTTGTACCATTACGTGGAAAATCCGACTCTCGTAATTCACCTTTAATTTTGCTTATAACTCTTTTATAAGCCGATTATAAATCCGACGTCATTTCCATCAAGTGTTTATATTTACATTGAATGCGGCGTAAGATTTCAATTTTATTCAATATCTCTGAAATATATTGGCTTTTAAGTATCAGTTAGTACATTTTTCGTTGAAAATAGCGATCATAAGCTATACTTAATTTAAACCAGAATCACAAATTAAGCAATGAAATTAAGTGAAACACTTAATGAGGAACCAACTGATTCAAAAAACGAAGGTGAAATAATGAATAAATTATATTTAAGAAAATTAAGAACACCTTTTAAAAAACTATTTCAATGTACAAGAAAAAAAAAGTACAAGTATCATATCATGATCAATTATTTATTTATTTATTTTTTTGCTCTTTATTTTGTGTTTTCTCTTACTTCTGCTGATTCTAATAAGAAAATATTAAAACCGTATTTATTCAAAAAAAAAAAAAAAACGAATTATTCACTCAGGTCACCTAACGATCTACCATACAAATAGAATTAAAGAAAATCACAGGGGTACGCACTTACAACAATGCTATTGGACGCACATATCTCATTTTACATTTAAGAAGGGGTAAGTGCGAACCCTGGCTTAAACGCAGACTGTTTAATGTATTAAACCAAAATAAACTATGTATACTATAAGTGATTATTACTAAATAAAAACAACTTACATTTGCTCACTTGGTCTTATTAAAAGGACAAAGGAAGAATCACAGACACAACTCTCTCAAACTTCAAATCACAGTTGTTCGTAAGACACGTGGGATATCACTGATTGCGTTTCATCCATGCAAGCAAGTGCTGATCTCTAGTATTAGGAATTATCCCAAGGCAACTACCTAACATATTTAATATGTGCCAGAAGTTTTTTCCTGCTCATATTCACATAATTTAAGGTGGACGCACTTACCCCGATAGGTAGGGAAAGTGCGTACCTTAGAATAGGTGTCATAAACTAGGTCACAAAACCTATGCTTATGGTTTATTTGACACATTATATGCTTGAACATCTTAGTAAAGGATCTGGAAAGAAAACTAAAAAAAAAAAAATTGTGAGTGTACAAGATTTTTCAACGGAGCAGCATCCTTGAGAACATGAACTTTGAAAAAAAAAGGTACGCACTTACCAGAACTCACCCTAATTGCGGTTTCTCCTCACTCGGTATAAGCGAGCTCGACTGAGCAAAATTTCTAAAACTCTAATGTTTGAACTAAGTAACTTAGCGGCATTGGTTTCTGAAAATATTACTTAAATGGCAACATGAATTGAGGTGTTTTACAGTGAAAATGTTTGATAAAGTTTTTTGCGTTTCATTTTGTATTAAAAATAAAATCATATTTAATGCAATAAATGCATTCATCTGAGCAAAGACATTAAAAATAATAGCAATTATAAAGGAATTCAATACATTCGAAATCCAGATACTAATTCCCTGTTTTAAGAAATACAAAGGAGGGGGAGCGGGGAGACTTCCACGCGCCTAGTATTGCGAAATTTCCAAGTATCATTACTTATTTTAAAACTAAAAACGGTAAGTTGTTTATCCTGCACATAGAGTCGCAATGAAATAAAACTTTGAATACGGGGTTATCTTAATCAGGGCTGCGGAGTCGGAGGAAAAATGATCGACTCCGACTCCGGGTTTAAAACTTCCGACTCCGACTCTTCGACTCCGACTCCTGCTTTATTATTATTTTTTTTAAAACCCAAATATGAAGTGGGACAAACCCTAAACAAAGGTTAAAATATAAGTCCATTCATAAAAGTTTCATTTTTATTCATGGTCGTAGTAATGACACCCGTTAGGAGTGGGGAGGGGGGGGGGGCAAGCAGGGGTATCTCAATTGAGGTCACGGGAAATCATTGTGACTTCTCAAAAAGTTCAAATTTCCCGAAAAATTCTCGCAAGTTACCTCAATTTTCGTTATTTACCTCAATTCTCGGAGGTCACTGTGACCTCCCAAAAAGTCAATTTTCTCCAGAGCAAAAGATAAGTGCTGCTCTTGCCATTTGAATCCGTACAAAACTTATTCTTTTCTTGTTAAATTGCCAGACTTCATTGTAACACATTGCATTTTTGTTGCAAATATTTTTTATTCACTTGCTTTTGAAGTTGCATTTTACGCTTTCATTATGTTCTACACGGGTATTCCACTTTAAGTGCAAGGTAAATCCGATATTTGAAAACAGGTCCGTCATTTCAAAGTTACATACATTCAATGCATATTGTATTGTAATAAAATAATTTTGAAAAAAAATAGAACCGACTTCAGTTGGAAATTGCTCTAAAAAGTAAAAAATAATTGTTTTCTTTGAACACCATCGAAACTACTTTTAAACATAAGTTTTGAAGTCGGCGCAAAAACAATGTATAGAATCATACGCAACTATAATTCAACTATATACATTTTAATGGATCCAGGTTCTTTAAAAGCATTCGCATACATTTCATTCATTACCCCACATTCGTGTCATGGTACAAATATTCTGCTTTTAATTCTCAATGGTTTCTCTGAAAAATGCTGGCAAAACATGGTTAAATATCATTTGAACTATCGCTTTTGCGCCGACTTCAAAACTTATGTTTAAAAGTAGTTTCGATGGTGTTCAAAGAAAAAAATTATTTTTTACTTTTTAGAGCAATTTCCAACTGAAGTCGGTTCTATTTTTTTTCAAAATTATTTTATTTTATTCTTTTTAGTGTAAGTGTACTTATAAAATAAGGTAATGTTTCCATTACGGAACTTCACCTAATTTTCTTAAGTAAATGCTCCATAAAATAAACAAAAAGGAAGAAACTATCAACGCGCCTAAAATTATTAACGATTGACACTAAAAAATAATCTTTGTTATTTTCTGGTATTTATTTGTGTACTAGCTTAATCAAAGCCATATAAATATCAACGGTTTGTCAACTAATTTATATTTCAAAGCAATTCTAGTTTCTCGTTGTTCATAAGATTTTAACACATACTACGTACGTTACCGCTAATGAGTTTCATGTTAGATTTAGTTAAGCCTTGGTTCAAATTTTTCATCATGATTACTATTAATATTGCCGTTGCGAGGCAAAAAATTTTTGCAATAATGAATTGAAAATTTAATTATTAAATGGGGAAATGACATGAAATTTACTGTTTTCCATAATAACTTTTTTTCTAATGAACAAATGTCGTCATATGAGTACATGGTACCTAAGTTACACCATCTCCTATCGATTGAAAAAAAAATCGTCCAAATCGGTTCAGTAGATCTGATGTTATGTGCGAACAAACAACAAAAAAAAAACATACGCTTTGAATTGATAACCTCCTCCTTTGTTGAAGTCGGTTAAAAACAACAAAAACTATGCATGAAAAGAACACGATCAAAAAGAAACCTATTTTGCTAGAGAAAATACAGAAAAGTTCTTTCTGATGGTACTGATGAAAAGAAGATTGAAAGTTGCAAACTTCATCCATAACGAGTTGAAAAACGTCTATTTTTCCCGTGAAGGATTTTACACTCATGTCCATAAATTAAGGATAATTCAGAATCACCAGAAAATCAAACTCTAAAATGAATAAATCAACCATAAAATGGCTACACACGTCTTTTTACGAATAATATGCAAATTACAGGAAGCAACTGGAAGACGCCAATTGTGTGTCACAATGACGCGAGTGAAAAAGAGTGATATATAAGGAATGCTGGCAATAAAGTAAAAGTGTTCGCACGCTTTTTACAAGCCTTTAGGTGCCCTGGTAGCGTAGTAATGACCGAAAGGAAGCATTCTGATGACTTTTTTACACGGTATAAAATATTTTGGGGAAAAAAATAGAATCGACTTCAGTTGGAAATTGCTCTAAAAAGTAAAAAATAATTTTTTTCTTTGAACACCATCGAAACTACTTTTAAACATAAGTTTTGAAGTCGGCGCAAAAACGATAGGTAAAATGATATTTAACCATATTTTGCCAACATTTTTTTAAAGAAACCATTGAAAATCAAAAGAAGAATATTTGTACCATTACACAAATGTGTGGTAATCAATGAAATAAATCCATTAAAATTTATATTTATAGTTGAATTGTAGTTGCGTATGATTCTATACATTGTTTTTGCGCCGACTTCAAAACTTATGTTTAAAAGTAGTTTCGATGGTGTTCAAAGAAAAAAATTATTTTTTACTTTTTAGAGCAATTTCCAACTGAAGTCGGTTCTATTTTTTTCCCCAAAATATTTTATTTCATTCTTTTTAGTGTAAATGCACTTAAAATAATAAAAATATAGTTAAAAAACCATGCAGCTGTTCAAAAAACTTGCAGACCTGGACTCGATCTCATTCCATCAAGAACTTCAACCCGACGCTTTTAACCACTTGACCATCGGGTCGCTCATTGAAGTAAGGATTTACGACAGCACATATTGTTTTAAAATAACATGAAATTTTAGTCTTTCGATCATAACTTTTTTTCTAGTGAACAAATATCGTCATATGAATACATGGTACCAAAGTTAACCATCTCCTATCGATTTAAAAAAAATCGTCCAAATCGGTTCAGTAGATCAGATGTTATGTGCGAACAAACAGACAAAAAAACACACGCTTTAAATTGAGAACCTCCTCCTTTTTTGAAGTCTGTTAAAAATTGAATGTAAAAGTAAGTAATTTGAATTGTGGGAGAAGGAGTTAGAGTAAGACTTGGAAAATTGGTGCAAGTTTTTGCTTTTCATGGAAAATAATTTTCAACTAAAGTGGACTCTTTAGCTTTTTTCAAACACCACAACTCAAAATCTTATTTTTTAAAAATGTGTGTCACTTTAATGATCGTTCATACCCACCCCCCACCCCCCTCGCAGTGCAAAAAAACATTAACACAGTAGATTTTTCCCCATAACTCAACACTCATGGTGTTTGATACATTTTATTTGTTTGTAATGATGTTTTTTGGTCACAACCAATATGAAAATCACAAAAAATAGTTACTTTAATTTTTAACATATATTTATCATCTTCAGAATTTTTGACTTTTAATTTTACCTTGAATTTGACGTAAATGCAAGGTATAAAATACAGAATTTTATAAAGGTACAAAAATTAATATAATATAATTGATTGTGTATATAATTTTTGAAAAAATAATACAGGTGCCGCAAATCAAAAACCATTTATTGCCACAATCGATTCAAAGCCCCCAAAAATGGCGCAAACGTCCATAAGAAAATTCTACAGCCTCGAAGGACCCCATTGCCAATTTTAACAAAGATCCGACCAAAACTCATTTTGTACCATAAAAAAATATGGGGCACATTCCCATGGGAGGATGTACCTGCATAAGGACATTACAATCATTAAAATCATTAAAAAAAAAAAAAAAAAAAAAAAAAAAAAAACATGCAGCTATTCGAAAAAATCCTTGCAGACCTGGACTCGATCTCATTCCATCAGGAACTTCAACCTGACGAGCATAACCACTTGACCATCGGGTCGCTCATTGAAGTAAGGATTTACGATAGCCGATATTGTTTTAAATGACATGAAATGTTAGTTTTTCGATCATAACTTTTTTTCTAGTGAAAAAATATCGTCATATGAGTACATGGTACCTAAGTTACACCATCTCCTATCGATTAAAAAAAAAATTGTCCAAATCGGTTCAGTAGATCAGATGTTATGTGCGAACAAACAAAAAAAAAAGTATACGCTTTGAATTGAGAACCTCCTCCTTTTTCGAAGTCGGTTAAAAATTATCGACGCCTGGAATGTGAGCGCACTCAGCGGGAGGTTTCTGAGGAACTTGGAATCGCCCAGAGTGTCATCTCCATGCTTTTGGCAACGCTTCCAAGACGATGGTAACGTGAGTAGACGTTACAACAGAGGTCGTCCTCGAGTGACAACACCGAATGAGGACCAATAGTTGGCAGTTTCTGCCAAAAACAGCAGATGGATCATAGCATCAGACCTATCTCGTCAGTTCTCTTCTGCTACAAGAACGAGTTTCGAGGAAGACTACAGACGGTTAGGGAAGATTGGACTACATGCTCGTAGGCCTGTAAGATGTATCCCACTTACTGTAAGTCACTGTCGCCTTCGCTTAGTCTAGAGTAGAGAGCATGCATTATAGACACTGCAACAGTAGGCCTGTGTGATGTTTTCTGACGAGTCTAGGTTCAGTTTGCAATAAGCTTCTCAGTCAATTTTCCCCGATCCGAGAGCCAAGTACCCGTTATCACCAAGAAAAAATCGTTGAACGACACCGTTATGGTGGTGCAGGATTGCTCGTTTGGGGAGGAATTATCCTGAGTTGCAGGACACAGCTGCATATTCAAACTGGAACAATGACAGGCCAAATCTATCGGGATGTCATTCTAGATCAACATGTTCGCTCATTTCGGGTCGCCATGAGCGCAAAATTTGTGTTTATGGGTGATAACGCTCGTCCGCACCGTGCGAACATCGTGAACGAACGCCTTGAATCAGAGGATATCACCTGTATGAACTGGCCAGCATTTTTACCAGACTTGAATCCAATAGAGCAAGTGTAGGATATGCTTGGCCGGCAAGTTGCAGCCCATCAACGACCTCCTACATTTCTATCGGAGCTTCAGAGAGCATTGATTATTGAGTAATGTAATATCCCCCAAGTACATATTGATAACTTGATTCTGAACATGCCTAGGCGTTGCACAGGCTGTATTTCGTCGTTTGGAAGACGCACTGTATATTAGCTTTCATAATAACTGCGTATCATTAATTTTTGTGAAAATTAATTTTTTTGCAATTTGCTCCAGGGAGTAAAAATCGCAATTTTATTTGATAATATCAAACATGTAGCATCTTTTTTGCTATTTATCTTTTGTTTAATAAATAGGGTTTACAAATAAGTGGTATTTGTTTTACTTCTGACTCTTTATTTGGCTGAACTTGCATTATGCTTTACGGATATGAGTGTAACAGCCACTTTGGAAGACAAAATATTTTACAAAATCAATATTGAAGCTCTGCAACTGTAACCCTTTCAAAGCAAGTAGAGGAAAGTGGCGCAAAGTGAAATAGTTAAGTTTACTTACCTGCTTCAAAAGGAAGAAATGGGAAAATTCTTCTAAAAATTATTGTACATAGAGAAGGAACAATGTTACTTTTGTTGAAGTATTATTTTTCATCTTTGGCAGTTATTTTGTACTTTCAAAGAAATGTGGAAAATTTTCACCTCAAAAAATCATGGGGCAAAATGAAAAACAAAATACTTTTGTTATGAAAATTTTCTACTTGACGATTGAAAGTAATTTACATCAAATAAATGCGAAAATAAAAGAAAAAAATATGTATTAATGAAAACTTAACGAAAAAGCAAAGATACGAATAAATAAATTAATTAATATGTGAGAAAAAATAACTGAGTAAATGAAATAGAGAACGAATAAGAAAATGAGTTAATGACAAAATAAGTAAATAATTAGGTAAAAGAGTGCAAATAAATTAATAAATGAAGAAATACGTATGTGATTTAATAAATAAATGAATAAATAAACGAAATGAACTATTTTTCACTTTGCCCCGCGTGTACTTGACAAATTACATCGATCTTTTAAAATCAAAAAATGCCTAATATAAACAAAATCAGGACTTCACTGGACATCAGTAGATCTCAATTAATAGTTTAAATATTAATTGCAAAAATTTTATAATAACAAAAAATATTTTTGAAAAATCACGAATCTATATACATAAATGACCACTTTTTGTATGTATGTCCGGGGTAATCTTCCAAACTACTAAACCGATTTTAACCATTTTTTCACCGTAGATAGCTACAATAACGGGGAGCAGGATAAGCTATAATTTATTTCTAAAAAGCTAAGTTTTAAAAAGTTATTATGGAAAATAGTAAATTTCATGTAATTTCCCCATTAAATGATTAAATTTTCAACCCATTGTTTCAAAATTTGGTTGCTTCGCAACAACAATATTAATAGTAATCATGATGAAAATTTTGAACCAAGGCTTCTCTGGAGTAAGTATGAAATGTATTGCTTTCTTAGGATTTTTATATTTATCTGTGCCAATAAGCGTTAACGGGTGAAACTAAAAAAAATATGATTTTGGCAATAATTATAGAATAGAAAGTTTTTATAGTCAAAAAAATTTCTAAATTAGGTACATAAGATGTTTTCACCTCACCAATGTAGTCACGAGGATAGAAACTAATAATGGGACATATTTAGCGTTCGGATTTTCTTTTAATTTGGCACACATGTTGATCATATAATAGAGGCAAAGAAAAGTCCAAATTGTTAGGTTCCTGCTCCACTTATTTTCTGAGATACATGTCCTCAAAGTCTGTCCGCCACGTCAAAATACTAAAAAAGTGATGTTATTTAATCATTTTTTATAAAAAATCGTTGTGGTATTAATCATCCCACACTTTCTTTGATTTTATTTATCTTGCAATGCAAATCACAAAAGATTCCAAATTATTCACTTTCCTTGCCTGTTTAGAAAAAGAGAAATGCTTGGCTGGGCTAAAAATAGCTTTTCTGTTCACGCTAATTTGTTCCACTTTATACCGAAGTCTAACTGCCACTGTTTTGATGTTATATGTGCAAGGCGTAACGGTTTTTCTTTTGGAATGTTCGAGAACATTCTTTTTCAACGGTCATTGTTTTTCTAGCGTGGTAAATTTCTGGAGATTTTTTTGAGTTGAGCTTGAGTTTTTGATGTGTGTGGACGCATTAGGTGTTCTTAACACTTGATGCAAAATGTCTCCCATAATGTGCGAACGTTGGTAATAAAATGGACATTACTTTTTTCGATTATGTTTTGTTCTCGTGCTTCATTTCAATTGGAATACGTCGCAAAGGATTACTATATTGATGTCAGCACCGAGGAATCATGTGAGTACAAATTTTGCGATATTTTTACACACACACATCCACCACAACACCACAGTTTATGGCGCCTCGACCAGGATTCGAACCAAAATTGAAATTTTTGGGTTCGGTAGTTTGAAAAAAAAATTTTTTTTGAGTGCATTTTTCTATAATTGCTTTTGATTTTGAAAAATCATCATGGCTCGTAGAAAACAAGTATCAGCTGATGGTGGTCAGGCAATACAGAATAACCAAACGGGGAACAAAGTCACAAACACAAATTCAGTTACACATCAAGCATCATCAAGTAACATGGATTCGCAAAACAAAACTCCATTTTTGCTCAGCGTGACTTCATTTTGGGAGATCCAAGTGAAGTGGAGTATTTCATTGAACAAATTACAGACATTATAAGCATAAATGAATGGAATAACAAAAGAGGAATTCTTTATCTCAAAAGCAAATTGATGGGTGCCGCCTTAAAATATGTTCTTGAAACACATGAGTTGCGTCGTGCAACCGAAGTTAACACAATCACAAATGCATTGTTGGCATTCTTTAAGCCCGTAAAACAAAACTACACAATGAGAGATTTTCATTCCATTAGAAAGGATTCCTCGGAATCGATACTTAATTTGGCATACAGAATTCAACTCATTACTGCTTCTGTTTTTGATGTACAAAATACTGATGTTCTGAATGAAATTCGTCTACAAAAATTTCTTTCTTGCATTGATCGGGATCTTCGTGCTAAAATTCTTGAACTAAAAATAACATCTTTTGATAATGCTGTGAAACATGTCAATGCTATGCAGGAACTTATGTACACTGTACAATCCTACGATACTGACAAATTGTCTGAGGAACATGTCAGTACATTGGAAAACAAAATTGAATTGTTAGAAGAACAACTGAAGAACAAATTAGTTGAAAACAATGATGTAATTCAAGATAGTGTAAACAAACAAGATAATGAAGTAGAAAACATATATGCTTCAGGTACACGGTACAGAAATACACGAAACTTGAGATCAACTTCTAGAAAAATTGTTTGTTATTTTTGTAATCGTGTGGGTCATACTAGACTGAATTGTTTTTTATTTAAGAAAGCTATTGCTTCAAATACTCGCTTTCCTAGACAGAATCAAAGTAGAAATTTTTCTACAAATTCCAATTTTTATAATCTTAGAAATGAAAATGCAAATTTTGTACCACTTGGTGATCGCTCTCGTGGAAATTATTTTGCATATGATTCTGATAATTCTAGAAATGATTCTAGGCGTTACAATTTTCGTAATTCTAGTAGACCACAGCATACAGATCATATTTGGCAGGATAATGCACAAAATAAATATGATAACAATGCTCAAAAACATGTTTCGAATTTATTGGACACCTCTTTTGGTCGTCAAAAAGAACATAAAATTAACTATAATGACCAAGGTACACAGTCGTCTCCGAAAAGTCTTTTTGGGGGAACACATGATAATAATACACAGGAGTGTAATCATTGGATGCCACTGGGTAGTAATAACACAAATGTCATGTATTATCCAAGTGTGACAAATTATGGGTGCCAACCAAGATCTTTATTTTCTGAAAACAACATTCAACCCCAGCAATGTCATGGTTTCGCTGGTAATCCGACTTTGTACACTGATACAATGCTCTCACAAGGAGAAACTGTTCGTTATAACAAAAATGTTGAGGTACCTAAACAAAAATCTACTGGAAAAATTGTTTTGTCGAAACATTCCTCAGTACAAACTTCTCCATTAAAATGTAAACAAACTGTTGTTACACTATCACCGGAGGCTCAGGAATTTATTCAGTCTGCTGTGTTGAGTTCGAGTGATAATAGTGATCAAAATTATTTGTCAAATAAGTTACCACTCATCAAAATTCGAATTGGTACTCAGGATTTAGTATGTCTGTGCGACACTGGTAGCACAATTTCAATTTTGAATCACGCTACTTTTCAGACATTTAAAGATAAAATAAAATATAAATTTTTATCTCGGCAATTGACAATTTCCACTGTTAACTCTCAAGTTGATTTCATATCTTGTGTTGAATTTTCATTCAAAATTGAAAATCAATTTTTCAGACAAAACTTCTTTACAATTAATATG
This sequence comes from Uloborus plumipes, assembly GCA_038373865.1. Lineage (NCBI taxonomy): Eukaryota > Metazoa > Arthropoda > Arachnida > Araneae > Uloboridae > Uloborus > Uloborus plumipes. Next base: position 68,633 of record JAXGGA010004260.1, on the reverse strand, counting down.
AGAGAGGAATCTTCTTATAAAGCCATTCTAGGTTATGACTTTCTTTGCAAATATAATATGTCCATTCAAACAACTAAAAATGTTTTGATATATGACGGCATACACTTTCCACTTTTGAAAGATGATTCTGAATTATTTGTAAACAATGATACTCATCACGTCTCATCTCAACCAGTAAATAATATGGGTATTGAAGTTGTAAGGGCATGTAACAAAATTTTGTTAGAGCCAGACTCCAATGCATATGTTCAGGTATATGTCGAGGAAGAAATTAAGGAACAGCAATTTGTGTTCGGTTTAAATACCTCTGTTGAAAATTTACACGCTGATGAGCAAATCATCAAAATTGATTTATCCACTCAGAAAATTGAAAACCAAAAGAAAAGAACTAACTTTTATGTTTTTGTTGAAAATAAAACAAAACACAGAATACATGTAAACAAACACCAAAAAATTGGTTCATTGGCATACATTGAGGACATTAGGGAAATTGATGTTCCTAATGAGAATTTTGATGTGAATTTTATTCAGGCAACTCCTGAAGTTCTTGAATTGCGTCGCAAAGAGTTTGATTTGAAAAATTTTGACTTAAGTCATTTGTCAGGAAATGAACTGAAAATGTTTCAGAATTTATTGAAGGAAAACACTGAATGTTTTTCTAACTCTCTTAAGTCAATTGGACATACTGATAGAGTAAATGCTGATTTTAAATTTTTACATGAATACCCGATTAGAACTTTACCTTATCCTGTTCCTTATTATTTACAAGCTGAAGCTCAAAAACAAATTAATGAACTCAAAGAAGCAAATATAATCACACATTCATTATCAGAATGGGGAATTCCGGCGTTGCTCGTGAAGAAGAAACGAACCGATGATTCAGGTGTGCAAAAATATCGTCTAGCCTTAGATCTTAGACTGATTAATTCACTGATAGCTCATTCTTCCTATCCGTTGCCAAAAGTACAAGATATCATCGATTCTTTGTCGCAATACAAATACTTTACCACGATTGATCTTCATGCGGCATACCACCAAATTAATTTACCAGAACATGTCAGAGATAAGTTCTCGTTTGTTACACCTTGGGGTGCTTACTCTTTTTGTCGTTTGCCATATGGGGCACGTACATGCAGTTCAATTTTTCAGCATCTTGCGGACATTATATGTCAAGCTACTGGTAAAACAGCCATAATGGCATTCCAAGACGATTTTGTCATAGCAAGTAATTCCAGAGATGAGATGCTAGACAAGTTAAAAGCATTATTCAAAGTTCTCCGTGAATTTAATGTAACCATCAATCCGAAGAAATGCACATGGTTTATTGAAAACATAGACTATCTAGGATTTAACATTTCCAAAAATAAAATATTGCCCGTAACATCAAACATCCAGAAAATTGTGTCATTTCCGATACCGAAGACAAAACGTCAATTAACAAAATTCATAGGGATTTGTTCCTATTATAGAACTTTAATTCCTTGTTTCTCTGACTTGATACAACCTCTTAATCAGTTGACGCATCCAAAGAGACAATTTATTTGGAATGATGCCATAAACGAAAATTTTCAAAAATTGCAACAAATTTTTTTTAAGAAACCATTCTTATCTCAACCAAACTGGAATGATGACTTCTATGTAAATACTGACGCTAGCAACTTTGCTATTTCGGGTGTGCTTATGCAAAAGAGAAATGAGTTATTCGTACCTATATCGTACTTTAGCAAAATGCTATTACCGGCTGAAACTAAATATCCTGCAATCAAATTGGAGTTGATGGCCATTGCAAAAACATTACAAGCGTTCAAAAGTTATATTTTCAATCGTCAATTTTATATTTTGTCCGACGCTAAAAGCTTAAAATTCTACAAAAAGACTTCTTCCCCTGCATCCTTAACAACTCGTTGGCTTATGGCAATTAGTGAATTTTCATTTATATTTTTACACATTAAAGGCTGTGACAATTTACTTAGTGATTATTTGAGTAGGACTGATTTTTCAAAAAATACAATTGATATTACATCTAATAAGGAAATTTTATGTGACACTCAAATTAATCCGGTAGTCGACATAACTACTGAAGCTGATCCGACTTTTCCACAAATTATAGAAAAGGAAGCTGATTTTTCATTATCTAATCTGGATTCTAGTACTGTTTTGAACCAATGTATTAATGTATTGAATGTACTTAGTGAAGAAAAAGATGCATTGCTTGAAATAACCAACGCAACTTTCCTAAAAGAACAGTTAAAAGATAAAAAATTATCGGTTATCTATAATAACATTCTGAATCGTGTGGCTTCAGATAAACACAAGAAATTTTGTATTCATCCTCACACTCAACTCTTGATGTATTGCAAAGATAATTTATCAGAAAATGATCAAGAAAATTTGAAAGTTGTTGTACCTGACGCATTAAAGCCAAAAGCTCTTAGCATTGCCCACCACTCTCATTTTGGTATACGAAAAACTTACGATTTTCTTTCTAAAAACCTGTTTTGGGATAAGATGTATGTTGATTGTCTGAATTATTGTGCTAGCTGTACTAAATGCATTGTTGTGAAACCACATCGCTTGAAAAAAGCGCAATTGATGGAAACTTACTCTCCATACAAATGCGGACAGCTAATTACAATGGATATCGTGGGCGTATTCTCAAATGGAAAGTATATATTAACAATTATAGATGCATTCTCCCGACACTTGGAATTATATGTGTTGAATAACATCACTGCGGTTTCTGTAGCTAGGGCAGTCTTTAAGTACGTCACGATGTTTGGTAGACCTGAACTTGTGTTGACAGATCTTGGTCGTCAGTTCAATTGTGAATTATTTGCAAAATTTAATCAGTTATTTAATATTCAATTAAGACATACCAGCAGTGCAAACCCACAAGCAAATAGTTTAAGCGAAAGGGTGAATTTAAGTTTAAAAAACTCCATAAATGCATTACTAGCTGCAGGACTAGATTTTGATTATGCGGTGGACGTTCATAAAGCATGTTATAACGCCTCAACTCACTCAACCATAGAATTTTCGCCAAACCTCATTCACTTTGGACGAGAACTTTCTCTAATAACTGATGCTGTTAATTTCGACATTAACCCTTCTCTAGATTCAGCTTTTGAATTACACAAAATTTTGGAGCAAATGCAGTTTGTTTATCGGAGAGTTTATGAAAACTCTGTTGGCAAGAAATTAGCACACAATGAAAAACATAATTTAAATTGCAGACCACATAATATTAAGCCAGGGGATATTGTTTATCTACGCTCAAAAAATAAATTCAAACCATCAGTAAGTGGTCCATTTTTTTGCAAGAAACAAATATCTCAAGTATTAGTATTGATACAAACTTTAAATAATAAGTTCGCTCCAGTCACCAAGGTGCACGTAAATCGACTTGTAAAAATACAAAGAAGAAGACAAGAACTGGTTCAAAATGATCCAGTTAGCATGGAAAATTCAGTACCAAGTCCATCTGTTGAAAATGGGATTCCATCAACATCAACTGAAAATCTTCGAATTCCAAATAATAATAATGAGTCATCGGAAATACAATTAAATTCTCCGGAAGTCTCTGAATTAATTCAGAATGATCAACAGAAGTGCTTGTCAAACAGTAGACCTAGATCGCCCTACCAGCTCAGACAGAGAAAAAAATGAACTACGTCTATCTATCTCCCATCAGTTTTTCAAAAAAAAAAAAAAAAATTTTTTTTTTCATGACTTCATGCAGTTTTATTAGTTTTTTTAGTTTGTTTAGTTTGAAAGCCTGTTGTCTGATGGAGTTTGAGGTCACCGCATCCTGTCAGTGACTTGTTGGAGGACTCAACAGTACTCTTGCGTTCCTGTTTTGCTCATCGAGGTTGGCTCACCTCTACTGCTTTTAGGTGTCCGATGGAGCTTGTCTGATGTGATTTCCTGGATAACATGGACGGATGTCTTTCTGATGTGTTTTCGGGTTAGGGCCCTCTGCTAAACCCGTCTCCTTGTCCTATCCTGATGTCCTGCTTTTCTAGTGAAGGATGATTTAACTTATGTTTATATTTCCTGGCTATCCACTCGGATGATGTGAAGCATTCTTCAATGCAGTGAATTTTTTTTCAGATTAAAAATTGATAACTTGGACTTTAGATACCCACCATAATATACTGAACACTTTTTTTCTAACAAAGGAATCGTCTATTTTTCATCTGGTCAAAATAGAAAATTTTTAGTGTTTTTTGCTGATTCTTTTCAGATATTCAAATCTTTGAAAATTGTTGGGATGATATTTCAGGTACGGTACTTGTAAAAAGTTACTTCAGTTATGGAGATACTGAATATTGAAATGTAGAGAAATTTGGTATGAAAGTAATGTACTGTATATACTTGTAAATTTTATTTGAGTATTTTGACAGCTTTGTTTGCTATTTAAAAAAAAAAAAAAAGAATGAGTGCTGAGTTTGATCGTGTGAATAACTCCTTTTTAGTGCTCCTTGTAAGGCTTCGCCCATGTTGAAATTCTGTGATCACAGTATAGTTTTGTTGTTTTTCCCCATTTTTGATTATTTTATATAAAGGTACATTTATTTTGGATATCAAAAATTTATAGTGCACTAAATACCCTTATTTTGACTTCAAAACTATTTTCTAATTTGGCAAATATTTTTTTTTCTTATAAAAATGATACTTTTCTTTGTACCTTGTCAAAATTTGACTTGCTTGGAGTACTGTTTGAGTTCATGGAATGATTAATATAGTTTTGATTAAGTGATAAGTCACTACATGGCAAACTTTTTTTACTGTTTGTTCTTATTGCATTTTTAAAATAGTTCATATGTCTATGAAAATGAATATGCTTGAGAAACATGTTTGTTTAGATTTTTACTGGCCAGATTTTTTTTTTAAAGAGTCATTTTATGAAGTTTTGCATGCAAGTGTGTATATATGAAAACGAGTTCCTAAATTAGAGGATTACTAGTACTGTAAATTTTTGGTTTGATCATGATCATTTTGTAAACAGGCATTATATGTAATGAAAATATTTCTGTGAAATTTTTCGCCATTTGAGTAAAAAATTGATTTGACTTGAAAATGATTAATTTGTGGCACAAATTTGTTTATACTTGCTTCAGTTAAGCCATACTTGGAAAATTGAATGATGGATTTTGAGAAATGAAAATTTAGGTGCCAAATTTACATTTTGTAAGGGTTGATATTGTATGCCAGCATGTGAATAATCCATCTTGTACAAAATTTAAAGGAAAAAAAAAGAGAAGGATGTTCTCGTGGAATTTTTTTGGAATTGGTACATGATTTGTTGTGGATTTTATGGACATTGCACACTTTGAGATCATGTAAAATTTTTTTGAATTTGCCATCCTTTGCACATTTCATTTGTTTTTGTAAATAGTCGAGCCTTTCTTTAGTTACTGTCAGCAAGAGTGGCTGAAGGGTTTTTTTTCTTAGTTCTGTTTAAAGGGGGAATGTGGTATTAATCATCCCACACTTTCTTTGATTTTATTTATCTTGCAATGCAAATCACAAAAGATTCCAAATTATTCACTTTCCTTGCCGTTTAAAAAAAAAAGAAATGCTTGGCTGGGCTAAAAATAGCTTTTCTGTTCACGCTAATTTGTTCCACTTTGTACCGAAGTCTAACTGCCACTGTTTTGATCTTATATGTGCAAGGCACAACGGTTTTTCTTTTGGAATGTTCGAGAACATTCTTTTTCAACTGTCATTGTTTTTCTAGCGTGGTAAATTTCTGGAATTTTTAGCAGTTGAGCTTGAGTTTTTGATGTGTGTGGACGCATCAGGTGTTCTTAACACTTGATGCAAAATGTCTCCCATAATGTGCGAACGTTGGTAATAAAATGGACATTACTTTTTTTGATTATGTTTTGTTCTCGTGCTTCATTTCTATTGGAATACGTCGCAATGGATTACTATGTTGATGTCAGCACCGAGGAATCATGTGAGTACAAATTTTGCGATATTTTTACACACACACATCCACCACAACACCACACGCACTACTTTTTAAAAAAAAGTAGAGTAGTGAGTAGCGCGATACAAAAAAAGTAGTTTGTAGCAATTTTTGGAAACTACTTTTGAATTACAAAAATAAATAAATAAATGAAAAAAATTAATAAAAAAAAAAGAACGAAAAAAAAAAAACAAAAAAAAAAAAAAAAACAATTGACTCTGACTGGTGGTGCAAATCTTGAACGAGTACAGCAGTGGACGCAATGAGGAATAAGAACCATACAAGTATGAGCTGATCCTTAGATACATCATTTTGACGAAATACATTCTATCTGTTGATGTCATTGGTTTATTTGGCATCATAATTTTGTATTCCTTTAAATAATTTTCATGTTCCTCAATATTCCCTGGCAAGAAACGAAAAAAAATTGAAGGTTGAATTTTTTCATCTCTCGAATCCTGTCTTTAGGCGAATATTCTTAAAAAATAGTAAAAAAAATCTAAAACGGACAAATTTTAGCAAAAAAAAAGGGGGGGGGGGAACAAAAAGGAAAAGTAAAAATCAATTCAAAGACCATTCCTAGTTCTATTCCATATTCAAATGAGTTAGTTTATTATTGTAAACCACTGTTTGAATCTTTTCGGTCAATCCTCAAACGGTGTATGCTTTTTATTTATTTATTTTTTAAAAAGTAGCAAAGTAGCGACTACAATTCAAAAGTAGTTTGTAGTTGCTACATTAAAAATAATAGTTGTAGTTGTAATTAATTAATATAACAAAGTAGTTGTAGTTGTAGTTCGCTACAAAAGAAATGTAGTTTTCCAACCACTGGGTAGGGCAACTCGTAAATTTAAGGCAGAGCTCTGGGTATCCGCAACTTTGCCTAAAATTTACGAGTTGTATCATACCACTATGTGGTATCTTGATGGTGTTCCAAATTTACATTAGCTTCCAGTTTTTCGGCTCTTCTTTGCTTTTATAAGAAGATTTCTGCCTCCAGCCCGGTTACTTCCTATTCCAGGCTGACGAGCTCCAATAAGCATAAAACTGCAAATCCTTGAATAGAATAACCGAGTTGGCGGTGTATTGCATGTTTTAAGCTTTTTAATTTCCAAACAGACTGTTGAAAAGCATGCAATACGTCAGAACTGAGCCGAGTATTACTAAAATAATGCTTCTTTGGACGCGAACCATTTTCCATATTGTCAAACCATTTTCTTCAGCTCCACACAACAAAACGACCCGTCGAACGGGTATCGTGTCGTCCTTCAGAGATTCCATTACCTTCAAACGAATTTCTTTTATGGCTTCATTCACAAATGCAGCGTTTACAGTCATACACAAAATAGCTACAATATGAAGAGCGGAAAAAACACACGCTAATGGTAAAAGTTGCAGTTCACCGTTTCTTGCTTTGCTGCCAACTGCTGAAAAAATGAAATATATTGATCCTGAATTGTGTAACAAAGAGGTAAACACTAAAAAGCACAAACTTGAATCAAAGGTGCTAATCATTTTTGAGACAAATTCGTAAAAAATCAGCAGTTTATGCGGAGACATCTCTTGGAGATACTTTTTCAGTTCCAGCTTTAAGAAAAGTCGCACATGGTAGCAAATAAGTCCGTATAATATGGCGAACAAATTAATAGGAGTCAGTAGAAAACCAAAAAGGGAAGTATAAGTGTAAATCACAATTTCCATAACCGAAAATAAGGGGAGGAAATCAGGTTTAAAACCGAAAATGAACTTCATGAACTGAAGAGTAGTTAAGCCTACAGATATTACGTACGTAGTAATGCTTGTATATACATACAGTTTCAAGAAGAAGAAATCACCAGTTATTTTCATGGTGTCAGAGAGTGATATTATTTTGTGCAATTTTGAGCAAAGACACCAGCGATGTGCGATTAATATAGCAAATAACACAAAACCTGCAATAGCCATTGGATACCCTTTGGACAACACCGCATAAAATGCGTGAAATATTATCCCAGGGCATACTATTATTAGGTTAAGAATATGCATAGCAATTCTTGTTGATTTCGCTCTGTTAGAGGTCGGAATTATTAAACAAACCGTGAACATTGTAAAAATAACTTTATAGAACGATTTGAAATTTCGATGTGATTGCATTTTGTGTATTAGAACTGATAAAGTAGTACTCTTTACACTTGAATTTTTCTAGTCAAAGTCAAATGTCAAGAAATGCATTTTTTCCATTAACTTGTAAATGGCTCAAGAATATAAAAAGTGCCAAAACTTAAGCTTTTTCTGCTTCAAGAAAAAGTAGCAAAGAACACATTTTCGTCAGTCACATTTTTTAATCGTAGACGAAAAATCTGTCACATTATCCATTTAACTTTTACTGGTTAGTCCAATTTGAATTAAAAAACGAAACACTCTCTTCATGCATGTTACTTAGTTATGCGTCAAAAGCATTTAGTGAATGAACATGCACATTCAGAATAAATCAATGGTAATAAAGCTCTCCATGCACAAAAAGAATCTCCTTTATAATGAAATACAGAAAATCCGTTCACTAAATGAGTACTTTGTAGCACTTAAATTAAGAAATATTCACCAATTGAAGCTTCTCTTTTTTAAATGGTTATTTGCAAAACTATTCATTTGCATATACTTTCGTATTACTAGTAAAAATCACCATAATGGCGCTGATGCAAAGATAAGTCCATTTATCAGGATTATTGTATATAGTGTTTGAGCGCTTTTCGTTTAGCTTTATTGCATAAATTTACTTAAATTGTCATTGCACATAGAAGGTTTTATTATTTCTTTTGTTTGAAATTTAGTTCCAAGGAAGTTTTATTATATTGATAGGAAGATGATTTTCTGGAGCAATCTAAAATATTGTACAATTAGTTGAAAGCGATAGTTTCCAAAATAATACTTCAACTCGCAGTATTTATCTCGTAAACATTTCAAGGACTTTATAAAGAAAAGGGGAAAATATTTTTCTCCATTAAATGTGATAGCTTTTTAATAATGCCCCGGCTCCCTACATACATCTTCATTATCATATGTTTACAAAGTTAAAGTTTATCTTTTCAACATAAACAAAACTTTCAATTGGGAATAAAGGCTCAACCCATTTCTAACATTCATTCTTTCAATTCCGCGATATTGATGGTAGTTTTAAAAGGGGCACTTAGTAGGTTGTCTATCGTTATCTCTAACAGGGAAGTACGGTAACTGTCTTAACAATTAAGAGATGTCGTCACTAGACATTTCCACTTTCACAGCTTGAGTATGAAGTTGGAAAAGGAAAAAAAATCTCTCAACTCTTATAACGATGTTAACTTCATAACGAGCTACCAGAGTACTCTCAGGCTCACATATTTGACAAGCAAGTATTCGACATATATTCGGTGGCTCTTTATGAACTCGGCCATCTATCCACGATCCTCTGATAAATCCCGGTTAAACCACGAACTGTGGTAGGTTCGGGGGACCCCGGAATGTGTGTGATCCTCTGATATTGAGTCTCATGTCCTAACCACTTAGCTCGTCCGTCCTTACTTAGCGAGATGTAGTCCAAGAACCCATTAGGTTTGACCTACGTTCATTGACTTTCCGAAAACTGTTAACATAAATGGAGAGTAGAAGTTATAAATAAAACGACAATATAGGGTTGTCTTCCTTTTTCGGATCCCTAATCAGGGTTGTCAGGGGCTAAAAGGTGGCAAAAAAAAAAAAAAAAAAAAAAAGACTGATTTAACCTTATCGAGTTTCCTAAAACTGCTAACATGAATGAAGGGTAGAAGTTGTAAATAAAACGACAATATAGGGTTTTCTGCCTTTTTTCGGATCCCTAATCAGGGTTGTCACAGGCTAAAAGGTGCCAAAAAATGGCAAATTTACCCTCATCGAATTTCCTTAAACTGTTAACATAAATGGAGAGTAGAAGTTGTAAATAAAACAACAATATATGGTTTTCTACCGTTTTCGAGTCCCTAACCAGGGTTGAGGGGTGTAAACATTGAGATTCGACTTTTTTTGGCACTGTTTAGACCCTGACAACCCTTATTAGGGAACCGAAACAGGTAGAAACTTTCACTTAATTGTTTTATTCGCAACTTTTACTCTTCATTCATGTTAATAATTTTAGGAAACTCGAGGAGAGAAGGTCAAACCTAGTGGGATCTTAGACTATTATATCACAAAAGCATTTCGTGCGTAGCTAGAAAAAAGTGAAAAGTGCATAGATGGGTCCTCTACGTTGAAACTTTCTATAAGATTCATAAGGTAGGGAAAAAGAGAAAGATGTAGACTTACTTCAGAAACTTTAGATCGAAATTGATGCGTCATTTAATATCACCTTCTACTCTGCTGTCTTTCGTTTACGTTGTCAAAATGAATGATCCAGTACTCCTTTTGTAATAAAAATCATTTAGCTGCTTTTCACACGAGCCGTCACTACACACAACTCTAATAATGATACTATTGGTGTATAATGTAAAGTAAACTAACCCTTTCCCCCCGAAATAATAGAATAATTTTCACGCATTTAAATGAAGTGCTACCTCTCTTGGGCCAGAAAGGGCCACAGCAGTACATGCTCAGTTAAAATTATACACTGTAAAAAATAAATGTTGCTTTTACAGTATAATACAGCTAACTTTATAGTAATAAACTCTAAAAATTGCTAATATTGCAATAACAAACTGTAAAATTGCTAATTTTACAGTAATAAACTGTAAATTGCCCATTTTATAGTAATAAACTAAAAATTGCAAATTTGGCAGTTTATTACTGTGCATTGTACAGTTTTAAACTGGAACCTCTGCTGCCAGTATTATACTGTTTTTTTACAGTATAATACAGCTAATTTTGTGGCAATAAACTGTAAAATTGTAATAAACTGTAAAACTGCTAGTTTTGCTGTTTATTGCTGTGCATTTTACAGTTTCCTATTGTAAAGTTCACAACTTTGCAGTTTATTGTCGTAAAATTTAGCCGTATTATAGGGTCATTCCATGAAGATGTCAACCTCAGACGAAGAAAAAAAAAATTCCGAAGCGAAAAAAGTATCAAAAAACAAATGAATAAATACATAAATAAAAATCATACAATATAAGAAGTTAAAAAAATTGAAAAAGTATTGTAATTATCACTGAGATTAGTTATAACAAATAGTTTGTAGTGTGTCTATATGCTTATTATTCGATTTTTACGTTAGTCACGTTGCGTTAGTCACACTCCATCTTGAGTAAAAGTGACACATAAGACTAAAAAAAAATAAGATTTTATAAATGTGCTCTATGTTTTTGAAAGCCAACTTTACACGTTTTTCAAATATATCATTCAATTTTTAACACTTGCTTAACGTTGAAAAATTTCTGCCTCACAACATTAGCATAAATTTTCAGGGTTGCAAAAATGTTACGTTAGTCACACTGCTATTTTGGTTGAAAAAATATCTACTGTCAGTAATTTTGTTTTAAATTCTTAGCAGAAATGATACATAGATACCATGTACATTGTAAATCCACCAGCATAACTAAAAAATATTTTTTATCCTTTAAGTCACAAGTAAACACAGTTACAAAATCAGCTCTGAATGTTACGTTAGTCACTATGAAATGACCCTACACTAAAAAAACAACAGTTTAATACTGGCAGCAGAGTATCTGGTTTAAAACTGTAAAATGCACTGCAATAAACTGTTAAATAAGTAATTTTACAGTTTATTACTGTAAAATTAGCAATTTCAGTTTATTACTGTAAAAAAAGCAATTTTTGCAGTTTATTACAATAAAATTAGCTGTATTATGCTGTACAAATAACATTCATTTTTTAGTGTATTAAGAAGAAAAATCTGAAGTTGCATTTTTTTTTTCTGATATTTTCAACTTATTCAGACAAAGGTTGTTAAACTGTTTTGACTCCAAAAGCTTTTTTCGCAATAAATAAATAAATAAACAAATAAAGGAGAAAAACCATTTGTTGTTTCATCGAACATACTCACGTAAAACTTGTGGAAATAATGCGTAAGAAAAATATATTTTGTTGCAGTTTCAGGAACTAATTTCCTAATTTCTTCTTTTTAACCGACTTCGAAAAAGGAGGAGGTTCTCAATTCAAAGCGTATACTTTTTTTTTGTTTGTTCGCACGTAACATCTGATCTACTGAACCGATTTGGACAATTTTTTTTTAATCGATAGGAGATGGTGTAGCTTAGGTACCATGTACTCATATGATGATATTTGTTCACTAGAAAAAAAGTTATGATCGAAAAACTAACATTTCATGTCATTTAAAACAATATCTGCTATCGTAAATCCTTACTTCAATGAGCGACCCGATGGTCAAGTGGTTATGCGCGTCAGGTTGAAGTTCCTGATGGAATGAGATCGAGTCCAGGTCTGCAAGGATTTTTTCGAATAGCTGCATGTTTTTTTTTTTTTTAATGATTTTAATGATTGTAATGTCCTTATGCAGGTACATCCTCCCATGGGAATGTGCCCCATATTTTTTTATGGTACAAAATGACAGTTTTGGTCGGATCTTTGTTAAAATTGGCAATGGGGTCCTTCGATGCTGTAGAATTTTCTTATGGACGTTTGCGCCATTTTTGGGGGCTTTGAATCGATTGTGGCAATAAATGGTTTTTGATTTGCGGCACCTATATTATTTTTTCAAAAATTATATACACAATCAATTATATTATGTTAATTTTTGTACCTTTATAAAATTCTGTATTTTATACCTTGCATTTACGTCAAATTCAAGGTAAAATTAAAAGTCAAAAATTCTGAAGATGATAAATATATGTTAAAAATTAAAGTAACTATTTTTTGTGATTTTCATATTGGTTGTGACTAAAAAACATCATTACAAACAAATAAAATGTATCAAACACCATGAGTGTTGAGTTATTGGGAAAAATCTGCTGTGTAATGTTTTTTGCACTGCGAGGGGGGGGGGGTATGAACGATCATTAAAGTGACACACATTTTTAAAAAATAAGATTTTGATTTGTGGTGTTTGAAAAAAGCTAAAGAGTCCACTTTAGTTGAAAATTATTTTCCATGAAAAGCAAAAACTTGCACCAATTTTCCAAGTCTTACTCTAACTCCTTCTCCCACAATTCAAATTACTTACTTTTACTTTCAATTTTTAACCGACTTCAAAAAAGGAGGAGGTTCTCAATTCAAAGCGTATGTTTTTTTGTCTGTTTGTTCGCACATAACATCTGATCTACTGAACCGATTTGGACGATTTTTTTTAAATCGATAGGAGATGGTTAACTTAGGTACCATGTATTCATATGACGATATTTGTTCACTAGAAAAAAAGTTATGATCGAAAAACTAAAATTTCATGTTATTTAAAAACAATATGTGCTATCGTAAATCCTTACTTCAATGAGCGACCCGATGGTCAAGTGGTTAAAAGCGTCGGTTTGAAGTTCCTGATGGAATGAGATCGAGTCCAGGTCTGCAAGTTTTTTGAACAGCTGCATGGTTTTTTAACTATATTTTGATTATTTTAAGTGCATTTACACTAAAAAGAATGAAATAAAATATTTTTGGAAAAAAAAATAGAACCGACTTCAGTTGGAAATTGCTCTAAAAAGTAAAAAATAATTTTTTTCTTTGAACACCATCGAAACTACTTTTAAACATAAGTTTTGAAGTCGGCGCAAAAACAATGTATAGAATCATACGCAACTACAATTCAACTATAAATATAAATTTTAATGGATTCATTTCATTGATTACCACACATTCGTGTAATGGTACAAATATTCTGCTTTTAATTTTCAATGGTTTCTTTGAAAAAATGTTGGCAAAATATGATTAAATATCATTTTACCTATCGTTTTTGCGCCGACTTCAAAACTTATGTTTAAAAGTAGTTTCGATGGTGTTCAAAGAAAAAAATTATTTTTTTCTTTTTAGAGCAATTTCCAACTGAAGTCGGTTCTATTTTTTTTTCCAAAAATATTTTATTATTTTCCATTGAAATGCTCCTTCTTTTGAGTTTCCCTTTTGCGAAAAGCTCCAAGCTTTCTTTGGACGGCGTCGTTAATTTTATAGTTTATCCCAGAAACGCATGGATTAAAGAGTTATAAAAAGTCAGCCACATAAAAAGAGTGACGCCGTAATAAACAGTTGGGCAATTCCATGCAAGTGTGGAAAAGCGTTGGAAAAATAAAACTACAGCAATGCGTCTGTTTTGCATATTTTTTTATTTAAAAATGTTTGAAGTTTATTATTTATACTAATATTTTGTCAAGAATGTAGTATTTTTAGATTGGCAGCATTTTGAAGTTGGAAATGGAATATTTAACTTTTGGTAAGGCAAATGATCAATCTTTCAAAGTTGGTAAGTTTCAATTTTTTGCTTTAGATAACGGTTTTAAAGAAAGAATATCTATTATTACACTTTAATTCAATATTGTGAATTGCTTAAACAAATGTTTTCACTTAAATTATGTGATTTATATAAACTTCAAAAATGCACTGTTCTATGTAACGTAAGTTACCAAAAACATATTAAAGTTCATGATGTGCATAAAGAAAGGGCAATGCAATGTTAACAATGCTATATTTTCTATCTTATAAGTGTGTATTAAGCAAATAGTTAAAGTTTTTTTTAAAATATTGTTTATTTAATTTTTTGTGCTACAATCAAAATGTGTAACGTAAGTTACCGAAATATGCAGGTAATGTAAGTTACCTAAGTAGGACTTAAATACTTGCGTTTATAAAGAAAGTAAATTGTGAAATAAACCTATGTGGTTAGTAGAAGTAATTTATTCAAGAATTCCTTTAAATGTACTGTATTTACTTAATTTAAATTAATCATATTTCTTAAAATATCTCTATTTGTTAATAAGATTACAATACACCTCTATTATAAATTACATGTTTCTTTTTGGCTTTTAAGATATTAATTATCTCTAAACTATATCACTGCATTCGGAATATTTAAGAGGTAATTTACTAAAAATTATTCAGAAATGGACTTCTGTTATGCTTTAAAGTTTTGAAATATGTTTTGGAAAAAACAAATATAAAAATATTTTATCTCTTACAGGTGAAATATATTTTATTCTGCATTAAAATGCCACTGAACTCTGCAGAAAGATGCGCTGTAAAAGGGGTATGTGAAAAGTCATGTGGATATTACAGATTCGAAAATAAAAGTCACTCTTGATGGTACTAAAATATGTCAGAAAAAGCAAAATTTATCAAAACTATTTTCTGAAGATCCGCACATTGACAATCAACATTTGAGAACTAGAAATGGACAAACTGTGGGGTTTCGTTTAGTTAAGTATTTCAAGGAACAAGAAGAAAAAACAGAGATAAAAGCCGGTGAATGGTGTGTGATGAAGTACGAAAATACATTGTATCCTTGAGTTGTGACAATTATTGAAGAAAACGAGTTTAAAGTAAAAGTAATGGCTGCTGTTGGAACCTATTATATATGGCCAGAAACGACAGATGAAATTTATTATGAGAAAACGTGATTCGAAAAATTGAACCTACCTGAACTTGTTAATAACAGTGACCAGTTTGCATTTAAAAGTTTTATGTTATGTAATATTTTCGATTGTTCATTGAATTTGGTATTAAATTTCTATAAATTCAATTTATAATTGTTAATTTTCAATATTTTGATCTAAACTAAGCTGTAATTTACATTCATTAATTTTTGTAATAAAGATTTGGTTGTAAGTAAATTTTGTAACGTAAGTTACTGTAACGTAAGGTACCCAGTCAAAAATTCCCATAATTCCCAATGTTTGAAATAAATTTTTAAATTAATGAAAATCAATTCCTGAGCATTATAAGGAACTGATAAATTATACTTCAAACAAGAAAACAGCTGTAATAGAGCAGAAATTTGCCTTAGAACCAATTTTCATATTATGTCATTCCCTTTTTGTGAAACGTAAGTTACTGCCTTAATTTTGACTGCTAAATTTTGAAAAAATTTAATGCATCGAATATTTTTGCATTTTTATTTTGCTTTTGACTGTCATTTTCATTGAAAACTTTTATTCAAGGTTTGTATGACAATATTTGTCTGTACTGAGGTGCTAAATGCCTAAGCGTTGGTCAAAATGTAACGAAAGTTACCGTGGAATTGCCCAGTTGAGAAAAGGGAAACCATTTTTTTTCTGCAAAAGATTTATTTCCAGAAGACCATCACCTTAGTTTGAGAATATATCTCTTTTTCAATGTAACATTAAATATAAATGCGTATATATATATAAGTATATGTTCAACATACAGGTACACACAACAATTATTATAAAATAGAAACGCTGATAAATCTAAAGAAGTGTAAAGCTCATCACACAGCATACCACTTTACACAACAACAGTTGAATTCATTATATTTGAAGAAATTGACCATATTTGTCAATTATAAAAATACATAATAAAAATTGCCTATTAAACATGCTAACATTTAATTTGTTTTAAAGCTGAATTATTACACTTGCAATAGAAGCATTATCAAAATTAAATTACGTAATATTCCATTAATAACTTCTTCTGCAAATATTGGAATAAATACTTAAACTAAACTGTTTTTTATTAAAAAAAAATACGTTTAAGCATTAACGCAAATTTGTAACAGCTAAAAAGTTTCTAAATACCTTTATAAAGGTTTTCTTTTTTTAACATAAATCGTTAAAGTATTTTGATTGGGTTAAGAATCTTTTTTCAGAAAAATATTAACTATAAAAAAAGATTAATTTTTTTGAAGAATGCTCTACTTTATTATTTATTAATAAAATTGTAACTCATGAAAATTAATTATATCATTGCTAAAACAAGCTTTATTACAATACTTTTTGGTATAAAATTTAGACTTCATGTTTTTCCATATGTTTCTGTATATCTGTATTCTAAAAAATGTCTTCAAAACGCACTTTAAACTACTTGAAATTTCAATGATATAGAAAATAACTAGTTTTTAATTAGTTAGGGACTCGCCCAAATCAATATTTTTTACGATACTTTTAAGACCACGGTCATTCTTTGAAGAAGATTTGCGATTTTTGCAAAAAAACTCTATCCGGTCCTTACCATCAGCTTTGAAAAATAAGGATTGTCACTGGCATCTGAATAGAAAAGGTGTTAAAATGCGAAGTCTATATTTTCTAGAAATCTGCTATGCATTTTTCCGTCGCAGAGAGTTCGCTTACAAAATGCATCAATTTCCTACAGAAATTAATCGCTTTAGGCGTTTATAATGAAAAGAAAACTTTGTGGAGAGCAGAGGTTCCAGTTTAAAACTGTAAAAGAACAGTAATAAACTGTAAAACTAGCTATTTTACAGTTTATTACTGTAAAACTAGCAATTTTCAGTTTATTACTGTAAAATTAACAATTTTACCATCAAAATTAGCTGTATTATACTGTAAAAACAACAGTATAATACTGGCAGCGAAGGTTCCAGTTTAAAACTGTAAAATGCACAGTAAAAACTGTGAAACTAGCAATTTTATAGTTTATTACTGTAAAACTAGCAATTTTACAGTTTACTACTGCAAAATTAGCAATTTTACAGTTTATTACTGTAAAAGTAGCTGTATTATATTGTAAAAACAACATCCATTTTTTAGTGTAGGTTGCCTATTTTGGATCCAGCATTTTAAATATTTTTTAAACATTTAATAGAATTTGGAATAAAAATATTGTAAACTTGATTAATGATAAAAAGAAATGGAGTTAATATAACTGCTTCTTTATGATTATTTTTTGAACATAAAAACATAATGGACATTTTTGACCGTTTTTTATCGAATTTATTTAGTTATAATTTAAATGAAACATTAGTTGGTATATCTTGTTTAATGTTAGCAAAACAGGTACTACTGGCTATTGTTTTGAACTACTATTTAGCATATAATCTGCCAATATAATTGATTCATAAAGTCATCACACTGTGATAGTTTTTTTTTACTGCCGAAGTTAGTGGAAAGGACGATCATTTGATGCAACTCTGTTGCACACTTAGAACCATTTTTCAGCAATCTAGTAAAAAATGTTACATAAATCAAACATATGCTTTAACATGTAAAATTTATAACTTTTAACAAATAGTACTTAATGTTCTCAATAACTAAGAAACCATCTAAGAAACCCACACACAAACATCAGAAAAAAACCAAAGATAATAACATCGGTGCTGTATCATATTATTACATATTTGCACAAAAATAGTTTGTACTTATCATTGCTCTTTATTTAAACACTGAATACTTATTTTATTGTCTGGACGTGTTATTTATATTACCTTTAATTATTTACGTAAATATCAATACTCAATTCATAAGATTAACTAAATTCATACGAAATAGTTTATGTATTCATTGCTTTTTACTGTACTACATGTAATTCTGATTACTCTATAACATATTTCTTGAGAAAGGAAAACTAAATATCCTGGTGAACTTTTTCACTTAAAATAGTTTAATTTCGTTGCTATATATTACAGCTAATTTAATTTGTATGCAATTACTATAGAAACATTTTATTAATAACGTTTTTAAACTGTATTACGATCTATTACTATCAATTTAGTATTAAAGTAATTAAAAGATTAAAGATTGTGATACATAAATTATGCTGAATATACTCGTATTTTATGGAAGAAAAAGTTGATGTGTGTTTCTCAAATAAATACAAGTTTAAGTATGCTAAAGGTTTTGCATAAGATCATCCAGGGGATGGAAAGTGGGAGGGGATCTCTCTTTACGATAGAGTTCTGGATATTTATCGATCACTACTTAAGATTTTTTTCATAAAATTTGGAAGAATATTTTTTAGAATATATATAAGAATATTTTATTAGGAAGAATATTTTATTAGGATATAGTATTAGAAGTTATATTTATACTCTATTTTAGGATATTGAAACACATATACTTGTCTAACGAACTAAAATAATGAAAGTAAATTGTATCATCAAAAAAAAAAAAAAAAAAACCGAAAAAAAAAAACACAAAGTTTTTCCTATAAGTTTTATGGGAACATTATAAGGATTGTGAACTAAATGGCTCAGTTCATTTTATCTTAATGCTCGATAAAAGCTGATAAAGAGAAGAAAAACATTGACCATCACGTAAAAGGAAGATTCACGAGATGGCTCCAACTTTTACAAATTACTGATAAAAAAACTTTCAAAATCATTTTTTTCTTACATTTAATCTGCTTGTAGCTTTAAGAAATTCAAAAATCCTTTGTAGTTTGCTTGAATCACAAACGGTTTTCACGAAATATAATAATTTATGTGCCAATAAGTTCTAGATTTAGACTCTAGAAAATGCTCTAACTACTCACAAATCAAGGAGAAGGGGAATGCGGAACAAAGTAAAATTTTGCAAATATTTTCACAGCTTGTAGCACTACCTATCTAGCAATATTTTAAGAAAAATACTAAACATATCGTTGATTCCAGTCGAAAAATAAATAGCTCTAAAGATTAACGAAAAACATATCGCAAGTCATTTTTAAATTTGATACCTACATTGTAATACCCGTTGTTTATCAAAAATATTTCTTTTTATTATAAAATGAACTTATAATTGTTCTTGTTATGTGTAAACAATACAATAATACCTGTAATAAATGTTCTTGTAATAATCCATTTAAGTACTAATTGAGATATACTGATGTCCACTGCAGTACCTATTTAGTTCATATTAAGCATGTTTTCACTTTTAACGTGCAATGCAATTTATCAAGTCCACGCGGGGCGAAGTGATGGGGCTCTGTATTTTATTCACTAATTTATTTTCTCTCATATATTCATCAATTTATGTATTTATTTATTCGTTTATTTTTTCATTATCAATTCCTTCATTTGTTTATTTACACTTTCTTCTCATGAAAAACATTGTAAATCGTCAAACAGAAAATGTTTCATTGAAAATTTTTCTTGTATTCGTCACTTTGGCCAATGTTTTTTTTTCTGGGGGGGGGGTGGAGGGGGAATTTCTTCACCTGTTTTTGAAGGTACGAAATAACAGCTAAAATGTAAAATAATATTTCAACGATAGTTGTATTGCAGAGTGCCAATCCAATTTATTCATTTCGAAACAGGCAAATTATCTTAACTATTCCACTTTCCTCATATTCCCCCACCTGTCATAAGATAAAATAACATGCGGGTGTACCATGAGGGGAGGGGGTGTAATCAAGGGTGTACCATGATTTTAAACCTTAAAACTGTTGTAATTTATCACTCAGAAAAGCAAGTTGCCTGATACTTTGTATTCTAAAAATAAATATCATTAGAAAAAAAAAACATTCTTATAAAGATAACCTTAGTTGACAAAGATAGCTCAAAATAATGAATGCAAACATTTTATACCAAGATAAAGCATTGGTATAACAGAAAATGATCATCCTTAATTGTTTAAAGTACGAAGAATTAAAGTTCAATATTCTTTTATGAAATGTACTGAAGGTATTTTGGTAGTATATAACTAATCATATTTTATCTCTGATACAAAAAAATACGTATAATGCATAAATATGCCAATACTGAGAAATAACTATTGCTCCGTTTTTGTATCTAATTTATAATAATTAGTATGATAGTTAACAAGTATCTCCATAAAGAGACTGCATGAATGCAAATGTCTGGAGATAACTTATGATTTAATTCCCTTTGGCATTCTTCCAAGTAATCTCTCCATCTGTAATCGAAGTCTGCGTTTCGAATAAATTTCCAGGCTATGCAACCATCTTCATAACTACATTTATATTGCATTGCAGACCTTACAACTAGGTTACAGAACAATAGTTTTTATTTATTTAGGTTCTTGGGTTTTCTCAACATCCACTAATATATCTTTGTTCTTCATAATGATAATAGCCATTATGATAATATAGTTCTTTTTTTCCCTTCAGGCTGAACTATGTTTTACCTGAAAAACTGCAGGGCAAGCATATGGAGTTCATTCCTCATATATATTATTTTCTTCTGACGAAAAACAGGGTACATATTTATTTGACTCGGGGAAAAATTCTTTTGTTTGAAGTATAAATTAAGAATAATTAAAGTATTTGGACACGTTCAAGACAAAATTGCACACATTTTGTAAATAAACGTATTTGATTAATCAATCCCATAGCTTTACACAACTGGTCATTTTTTTTCTCTGGGATCTATAGCAACAGAGATATCTAACGTCCAGAATGAAGGGGGCACATCTCAAAATAGCTGTTTTGAGAAAAATCGATTTGAAAATTTTAACTTTTTAAAATCCTTGCCCTGGCTCTAATAACTATTACAATTAGCCAAACTGTCATTGCTTGGTTGATTAAAGGTTCTGCTAGGTGACTATGGTGTGCGTTTTCCGGCCAATTTTAAATAAGTTGGAAATTAATGAGAAGTGCCCGTTTTATTCTCCATTTTCGTGGAGAATGAAAGGGGCACATCTCAAAATAGCTTTTCTTACGGGAATCGGCTTATACACTATTTAAATTTTTTTGAAATTCTTCTCGGACTTTAACCTACCTATTGCTGTTTCATTTCAGAACGATATTAAATCAAATTTTAATTCCTAATGATTTGACGCTAGGTGACATAATACTATTCTTCTTGTTCTAAAAAAAGGAACCCTCCATAAATTACTTGTGCACAAACAATTTATACTTAATAACAAACAATTAAATTGAGTGTCATTTAAAAAAAATCAAAATTACGGCTTTGTTAATTGGTCTTAAAAAAGTACTAACCAGTTTGCACCAATGACACTCGGCGAATTTTGATTATCAAAGATGTGCCCCTTTCAAACTCAATTCTCCCTTCACAATCGGCAGAATCGACAGAATGATAAGGGCATAAGTTGCTTTTTAGCTGCGACTGTTAACTCTAGAAAAAAATGGGTCAGTTTCTCATGTAAGGTGTACTAAGGTATGCTTTTTAAAAATATTTCCAAAAAATGCAATTTTTGAGATGTGCCCCTTTCATTCTGGACGTGCGATATGTGCAAAGTGTATTGATAAAATATTGGACGTTAAAACTTTCAGTACATTAAATAGATAAATGCCTTTGTGCATAAAAATAAAAGCAGTTAAAACAACGTTAAAAAGCACAAATGCGCAGAAATGCTGCAGCTAAGAGCTGTATTAATTGCTTTTATTTTAGTACATTATTGCTAGAAATGAATTTTTGCGGCAAATTTGCTTACTTCAAAAATGATAGTTCGAAGCATTCTCCTCCCATTTTTATGATACTTTGCAGAGTTTCTCTACATACAGTTATCTAGGGAAGATACTAAAATATTAATAATAACAGCTAGGTAGTTAGTTACGGATTTTAAATAGTTATTAGCTATGGTTTTTTCTTAAAAATAAAGCTCTATGTGGTAAATTTGCCGAAAATCTTACAGAAAAGGTTTCTCTGAACCCCAAAAAACTTTATTTTCAACAAAGCCTCAAAACTATTGGTGTATACTTTATGTGAGAGTCAGTAAGTTTTTTTATTGATACTTTAATTTCTAATATTTTATACAAAAAGTTATAGTATTCTTTAAAATTTTGAATATTTTCTTGTAAATTCTACAAGTAATTCACAACTCTTTTTATTAACTATTATGCAAATATTTTTTAAAAGACTAGATTATCAATTTTTACTTAAACTACACCAAAAAGTATAACTATAATGTTTCTAAACATACTTTTTCTCAAAAAGCACTCTGCACGTGTTCGGATACCTCAAATACTTTGGGGCAGGAGGGGA
Organism: Uloborus plumipes; assembly: GCA_038373865.1. Classification (NCBI taxonomy): domain Eukaryota; kingdom Metazoa; phylum Arthropoda; class Arachnida; order Araneae; family Uloboridae; genus Uloborus; species Uloborus plumipes. The sequence continues at coordinate 45,918 of JAXGGA010004260.1, read as the reverse complement.
GGGATAAGAGGGATGTTAAACATTTTTATGCTCTTGTTTCATAAATTCTAGACAAACAAGATAATGGAAATTTAAATGAAAAAAACTTATAAAATTTTTATTACATTTTGCTTCTTGAAGCATTATAAAACTTCAAAGGTATATACAAAACATTTGACCTGAAAATAACCACTCACCACCTGACGACTTAACCACTTACAATGGTGACTAAAGAAAATATCCAACTGGCCAGTATTTCAAAACGCAACCGGCAGCAGCTAGTTTTTGCTTCAATGAAGTATTTGTTTTCAAAACAAGTCATTTAGTTTAGTTCTCCACACTTGTGTAATGTAAAAGGATTCTAAATAAATTTGTAATTTCCTTTATTGCATTTTACGCAAACATTCCATGAGTACAACGTTTCAATTAGGTCTCTTATGCTAATAATGCTTACGTTTTAATGCAATGCTTTATTCTTTTCGTAAAAAAAAAAAAAAAAAAAAAAAAAAAAAAAAAACCTTGGGTAAAGTGGCGACTAATGGTAAAAAAAGTGGCTTTTAAATTGCAAATGGCTTCTAGTCACTGGCTCCTTACACTAAATTTCACTTTTCAAGTCTACAACTGTTTTAACACAGTGCCTTTTTTTCTTTGTTTAAAAAAAAAAAAACCTTGGGTAAAGTGGCGACTAATGGCAAAAAAGTGACTTTTAAATCGAAAATGTCTTCTTGTCACTGGCTATTTACCCTAAATTTCAATTTTCAGGTCTTCAACTGTTTTGATTTAGTGCTTTTTTTTCTTTATCAAAAATATATATATATATATCAGTAAAGTGATGACTAATGGTAAAAAAAGTGGCTTCTAAATAAAAATTGTCTACCAGCCACAGACTACTTACTAAAAATTTCAATTTTCAGGTCTGCAGAGAATCTGCTAGTATTTCTCTTTTTCTCCTTTTTAGAAACCAGAAGCAAAAAATACTCACAGATAAAAAGAGCATGTCCGAAAAGGTGAAATAAAACAACGATCGTGAGTGGAAAGTCACAAATAAAAATTTTATCCCCTATATTGAGATACGTGTCTTTGGAGAAATGGCGACAGGAAATGTTCCCAAAAGAATATCATTTTTCGATGACTTATGGAGCAAATCATGAGACTTCTGCAGTGATCAAGAAATGATGGATTGAAGAAAGAAGCTCCCAGGTTACAAAAGAATGAAGAATGGGGAAAACAGTATCATTGGGCCATATATGAAAACGGAAAGGTTAGATTTTGTTTACTATTGTTCTTTTACAAACGAAAGTCAATAGGTAGTGCAATATGAACCAATAAATGCATGGATAGAAATATTGTTTTTCTAAGATGAATTATTTTTTTGTGCTAAGTGTTGAAATAATATTAAGAGCAAAAATAGGATTTTTTAAAATATTATTTATGAAAGAGATTCAATTTGATAGAGCAAATTTAAGAAGTTTAACGATCTAGTTATAATTATGAGCTACACTCCGTTCACGGAACTGAAAGTAAACAAACTGAAAGTAAATAAACTGAAAGTAAACAAACCGGTTGCCACAAAATTGAACAATATCCCATTTTTAGAGATCTTCTCTGGAATAAAAGAAAAATTAAACAATAGTATTTGTTTTGACTGTTTGATTGGCATCAGTTAGCTCTTGTCCAAGCCAAACACGTGATTGAGGTCGCCAAATGACGCATTTCTTTGTTTACATTTAGTCTATCATTTCCGTGAACACAGTATTGTTGTGGTTTTAGTTATCTTGATACTATGACATGTCACGGCAAAGTTAATGAGAAGTCACTGCGAACCACAGCCTTTAAGGGACTAAATTAGGACGTCTCCCTAAAGTTGTAGCCCATTTGTGACATGTTTCATGCTACTTTTTCGGAATGCAACAATGAATGTGTGACTAGTCGCATTGTAAAGTTGCGAACACGTCAGTCCTACTTCACCTTGAAATTGCTGAAGACTTTACAGTGAAGTTTCGGGACTATCGGGGTGAAGTTATGGGACGGGCACCCTCATGATTTCCACATTACACCATGATGCACCTCATGATTTTCACCGCCACGTGATTTTCACATTAGGGTTCAATTTCACTCACTGTACTATTGAAGCATTTTTTAATTTTTTTTTCATGCTCACACACTCCCTTGACTATCCGGCTAGAAACACTTTCCTATTACCTTTGCATGCCATACACAATCACGTCCCTCTTTGCAAGTCTTTTAGACAAAAAAATCGGAAACGGTATTAAGATATTCATTTCAATATGTCCCAAGAGAATCTTAAGCCAGAAACAGCTAAAATCCAATGTTGTAACATCTATGTTTCTAAAATATCGTTCATTGCTTTATTTTTAAAGATTCTACTTCCTTTTTAGAAAACGATTTCAGCATATTTCTCTTGTATGAATATTTGAACTTAATGACACTTTTTTTTAGATAAGTAAATATCTTCGCATATTTAAAGCATTTATCTTAAGTAACTGAAGCTAATTCGCCATTTTTAGAAGTAAATGTATGAAATATTATCATTCTCCTTCTCCTGAACTAATACCTCTGCTGCTTTTATCATGCAATTTAGGAACTGGAATAGGATTTTTTATTAATTTCAATAGCTGATCTCTGTCATTTATTATTTTTAGAAGTTAATTTAGCACTATTTTTCAAATAAAGATTCTCTCTCCCCTTTTTGAGAGCTGAACCATTGTTGCCTCTGTTGTGACTTTTAGAAGCTCAACACATTTGACATTCACCTTCCTTGACATCTTCCTTAACCAAACTTTGTCACTAGGGATGCACCGATTAATCGGCAGTACCGATTAATCGGCCATAATCGGCGAAATTAGGTCGATTAATCGGCTGAAAAAATATTTTTTAAATATTATTCTTTAAAGTGTATCTTCACTAAGAAACTATGATGAATGATTTTATTGGCAGTAATATTATTCCTCACAGTTGATATAAAGTTTTAATAAATTATTTCTCCTACTTTGAATAAATATACTCATAGACAATGTTGCAACATATTTCATGTAGCAGAAGTTTTCTCCTCAGCACAGTGCTTTTAGAGAACCTCTAATTTTCAAAGAATAAACGTGTTGAATTGAGTTGCTACTGATTATTAAAATTTTAAATTAAAAGTACTCCTAAATTAAAGTGCTCACCACAGACCTCCCCCCCCCCTTTTTTATATTTTTTTATGTCCAATTAATACAATAAACAACGTGTTAATGTAATATTGACAATACTATGAAAATTGGTTCTGAGAAATTTGATAAAATATTGAAATTATTTTGTGAAAATTAGAAAAATGGAAAAAAACTTCTCTCAGAAATGAATTACTTACTACTTCTAAACTTAGAATTGTATTTAAGAGAGATAAAAACAGTGATTGTGAAATTGGCAGTTATAAAAACAGTCATCCTTATCATTAATCGGCCCAGCCGATTAATCGGCCGATTATCAACAACCGATTAATCGGTAATCGGTAATCGGCCAATTTGCTTATCGGTGCATCCCTATTTGTCACATACACTTTTTTAGGCATTAAATTTTTATCATCTTTTAGATAAATTTTGTTACTCTTCCTTTCGAAAGCTATTAGTAGGAAAATGTTTAGATAACTCCAACGACTATCGGTTGAAGCATTCTTCCATCTCTCGAAAAAGTGACATTTCAGCATCCCGCAACTATTTCCGATGGGACAATTGATCAAGAAACAGATTGCCCCGTTCAAAACGGAGCCTACGGTCACCCTGATGATACCTCTCATGAACTAAAATTACGGTTCTGTCCCTTCAGGAAAAAAGCTCAATTTTAAGTCTGTCTTTGGAACCCTTTTTATTCGTTTTCAACTCCTGGAAACGTATGGTAGTCATCTTTTCTACAACTAAAGCTACTTTTTGCACATTCTGGATCGCCGTTTTGAAAAACAAGCTTCATTTGCACAGTTCTGGAAACCAAACTTTGTCATTGACACTCTTGAAGAAAATGGACGCCATCGTTCTTGGAACGAGTATAAGTTATATCCTTTTATAAAATTATCTTCATTTTTTTTCCATTCAGGGAGCAAAGTTTCATCACTTACACCATTCGAAATCTATGGATGTCACTGAACCTTTCTGTTATTAAAATCCCATTTGTCCACTTTCAGAAATTAAACTTTGTTTCTACCTATTGTTGTCAATAAAACTTCTTCACTATTTCTTTCAGAACGGATTCCAATGCCGCCCTATTTCTAAAACTAAGGTTTTTTTTCTTCCGACATTTGAGACTATTTTTCACACCCGTTCCATTCAAAACCTTTCACAGTTGAACTGGTTTTGCTTACTGCCAGTTTTTCAAACTGAAACTTTGATGATGTTTTATTTAAGGAACTAAATTTGGAGCAACTTATTTTTCTACGCATAAAAAATTGCTTAAAAACTGAACATTGAAGATGGAATTTCTTTGTAGTTTTAAAACATGATTAAATTTCTCAGATTTTTCGGAGTTGAATTTATTTATGTATCTTTGTGTAAGCGTGTTTATTACAAATGACATTTTTTTTCCCAGTTTTTATCAAAAAGAAAAAAACTTTTCTTTTTTTCATGTTAAAGTGAGTCTTTTCCGCTCTCCACAAATTCCCATTTATTTTTTCACCGATTTTGGATCTCAGTTAATTAAAAAATACATTTGAAAAAATCTTTTAACTCAATGTAGTTGTATGATTTATCAAATAATAAATACACGGATGTTCCAGTACTAATTTGAAAATATAATTTTGAAGGAAAAAAATATCCGAATGCCTGTTAGAATAAAACTGGTTTTGCTATATTTTTAATTAGTTGTAATTTAAAACACACTATTTAGGAATTCATTCTGCTCTTTTAAAATAATTGCTTTTTGGATTCCTTTTTCTGTGTGACACAGAAAAAAATGTATCAAATTCTATTTATTTATTTATTTTTCGAACTCTCATTAATTAAGTATTCGTTATGGCACCGAATCTTTATTAGTCATCATAATTACCTATCGATGGTTCTATTTATATATATTGTGTTTAATTAAAACTGACTAGCTCAGCTGCCAAACTCACTGCTTATCTAACTTTAAAGCTTCATTAGTTTTCTCTTTTTAACTTTATATAAAAATAAGTACACTCTCGTACAAATATTTGAAAAAATATTTTTTTTTAAAGATGCTCTACAACATATTCTTTTACCAGATTTGTTTCATCCATTTATTTTTTATGGATGTGAACAGTTCTTTTTTGATATTACGAAAAGTTTTAATGAAAATGTTAAGTGCATTAATAAGTTTAAATGTTTTGTTAAATCCTAGTACCGTCTTTGAAAAACATATCTAACAAGACACTTCCAATTACAAGACATTTTTATGCATTCTACGAAATGCAGAGTTTCCTATAATAAATGGCTAAATGGCGGCTAACCAATATAAGAATATTTTTTTAAATTAGAGAACTTTAAAATTGAATCCTATGTTCTTGGAAGTAAATCTATTTTTAAACATAAACCACGGTTATTAAAAATAGCTCAAAATTAGTTTTCAAAAACCAGACTTGTATTTCAACGTTAATTGATCATAATTTCATATCATTATTATATTCTCAATCCGTTCTTTAAAATGTTCTGCAATAATTTTTTTAATACAATTAACTGTAGCATTATACAAAATAAAGAGATAAAAACGGAAATAAAATATATAGTGAAAAAGAAACTCAAAAATTAAATTAAACTAAAAAATTCTGATAAGCTGCTTTAACAGGATTTCTTTTACTTTATTGATACGAAGAGGGAGGGAGAGATGTGCAAGAAGTTTAAGCATGATAAACATCTAAAAAGCATGTGTCATGAGAATATTTTTTTTTACGATGATGATATTCTCTCATAAGCAGCTGTCAGCAAATAAGGAATCATTTTCATACCTGAAGACCTATTTTTTTTTTCAAAAGTATGGAAGATTTACAAAAAACAAGTGGAAAATGTACGTGAAAATGCAAAAGATTTTATGCCACGTTTTGATGTATTAAACCCATTAATGCCTGACATTTTTTTCTCAAAGATATTTTGTATACTGATTACAAACATTGTTTAATGGACGGGAAAAATAATAAAAAAATATTATGTGAAAAATAATTGTTTTATTAAGGAAAGAAAAATCGACCCTTAAAAGTTACGATTGACCCCAGAGGGTACATACTTGTTTTATTAATTTTTTTTCTGCCTACGATACAGTATTTAAAAAGACATTTTATAAGAAGAAACAAAATCACAATTAACATAAACTGGGAAACTAGAAATAACTTTTAAAACTTAGCTTTTTTTCTTGAGATTGTGAACGATGTCATTTTTGATAAAGATCATAATCAAATGGCTACAGATCACACTTTACAGCGGTTATGTGCTGCAATCTGTTAATAACAAATTGAAATAATACCAAGGTACTAATTGAACACTATTATTTGGTTGAAATGTTCATTTTGGGGAAATTCAGACCCTTTTTTGGACCGTCCCTAAAAAGGGACGCTAGGCATTAATGGGTTAAAGTAAACTACATATTAAACTGCTGAAATCAATTCACGTTGAACTGTTTAAATTTATACTTAAATAACAACTTCATCAAAGACAATGATAAAATTAATTTGGATTAGTTAAAATTCACGAAATTTTTCAACTACTAGAGAACAAAAATAGATCCTGTGGTACTACAGATTTGATTGGTTCTGTTTAAAAAGTGACAGAAATGTTTTTTTTTTTTTTTTTTGCATTCAGAAAAAAAAAAGAAAAGAAATTAGCTAATATTTTCTGTTGGAGTCTCTTCAAAAATAGTTTCACTTGACTCTTAAAAACAATTTTTTATGAATAATTACAGATCTATACTTAAATAAACTCTATCTATACTTAAAATAAACTGTTGGTTTTTACTTTATAATATTGGCAGTAGAGGTTAAAGTTAAAACTGTAAAAGCGCAGTAAATACTGTAAAACTGGCTATTTTACAGTTTCTTACTGTAAAATTAGCAGCATTATACTCTAAAAACAACAGTATAATAGTGGCAGCAGAGCTTTCAGTTTAAAACTGTCAAATACACACACACAGTAATCAACTGGGAAACTAGCAATTTTACTGTTAATTACTGTAAAATCAGTATAAAATTAGCTGTATTATACTGTAAACCCGTCTATTTTTTGCAGTGGACTGGTTTGAAAGAAATTCACACTTCACTTTCATAAGCTTGTTTCTAAAGGGAATCTTAAGCATAGGTTAAGTGCTCCAGTAGTCGGCCAGTCTCCAGTAGTCGGCCACAATGACATAAAACTCCTCATAAATAGTACATTTTTAATTCAAAATACGATATGACGCATTCACACATTAATGTACCTTCCCTCAATCATCAACCAGTGACAGTTAAGTTTTGGGTACTTTTTTTGAATTAGTAATCAGTCATTTCATTTTGAATGGTGTGCCCGTCATCCAAGATTGCGATTCTGCTTATTTTGCAGCTAAGATGATGCTGTGGCCGACTACTGGAGCATTTACTAGTGTTGACAAAAGCATGGATTTAAACATATTTTTTCTTTAAGTTTCTGAAACAAGTAGGTGATTCACTATCAGAAAGGTTCATTCTAAAGTTTTACTTTGTTTTTGTTGCTGTATTGACAGCTGAAAGCTCTAGGTTAGCCAAGATCAACAAAAGATCTCTTAAATGGCCGACTACTGGAGCACTTGCCCTATATCTAGACACACTTCTATAAAATAAAACATGCATTAAGCAATAAGCATGCTTCAATTGTTAGTATAGTTGTAATTAATTCCGCTTGAACAAAAAAAATGTTCAAAACCCGTTCCTTTGAAGTTGTAAGTTCCAACCTCAAGAAGTAGTAAGGCTATCAGACAGCATATACTTGTCGTATAATGCTTCAATAATAAATTAGGATTGAATTTTGTTTAAAAGTAAACTAGATTAGGAGGGGAGGGGGAGCAGTTCTTCCGGAACAAAAATTGCTTGGTTGTTTTAAAATAATTAACGATACTTGAAATTTCAAACTGCACTGCAACGCTCAAGTCTATTTAAATTAATGATTATGAATATGGTATAGATATACATACATTTATGTTATCAACTTTTTTACATTTGTAGTAGTTGTCAAATGCATGAATGGGTGGTAAATATGGATAATTCCTGATGTTTTTTTAACATAGCGCAAACTTTGCTTTCTGGTTAAATACTTTTTACGGACTTGAATGTAACTAAATCTGAAAAAAAAAAAAAAAAAACAATTTTCATGCGTTGGCGGATGAATTACGTAATAACGTACACAGCGATTACGCATAAAATGTACAACGAATGAAAATTTCGTCAGTGTGTACTAGAATATACTAGCAACAAATAAATATCTACTTGTCTCAAGTAGTTTAATAACATGAACTAGTCAAGAAAAGAAATCAATAATAAATATATTAATATATTTTGTATCATTTTGGAAACGTGGTAGTTTAATACAATTTTGTAAGATTTTTTCAGATTTCCGCATTCTCACTTTAATAATTAGAAATACTCTTCAAGTGCATGCCTTATTTTCAACTTTATTTATCTATCATCATCGATAACAAACAATGATTTTTTTATATAAAATAGTTTCATACATGTACTATTCATTCACTAAAAATTCAAATATAGAAATACGTATATACCAGGTTTCTTGTTCTGACGCACAAATGATAGAAATGTCCATGAAGTTTCTTCAAACAATTACACTTTTAAAATCATTTTTGACTCAATGTTTGGTAACATGTCAGAAATGATATATGGTATACAATACATAGATGAAATGAAATACTTTCACATTCATTGTATAAACACACACCACCTCCAGATTTGGACCAATGAGATACAATAGATAAAGCGAATGTTTTAATGACATAGCAACAAGTCCTGACAGTTCAATATTTGATGAAGCATTGTGATAGTGCTCCTTTGGTAAGTTGACCTCCGACAGTGACAAAGTTTGCCTGTTTTCGAGCAATAAATAAGTGTAATTAGCTCTGAATTGAGTTGGGTTACTTTCGCAGTTGTTTTTCAAATGTATTCCAGCTCAAATCTGCGGAAACTTTCCCTTCCCTATTGCCCGAAAGAGACCGAAATATTGTTAGTGTAAGAGGTCAACTTTCCAGAGGAGCATAATATAGTCTACCACAGTACGTTGGCATTCATCCTCGGATGAGTCCATTTTAAAAGTGGTCAAAAACAGGGAAAGCGAGGGTTGCGATCATCAAGTGTTGGCGAAACATTTTTTTTTTCACGAAGCGCCGTTGAAATCAATAAGAGACAAATGCAACTAAAAATTCGTGCCAAACTCATTGATTGTGCACACGATATGGAAGTCTTGATTTGCTGATCACGTTTACTGCTCTAACCATTTCCTGCGGTTTTGTAATTTTTGAATTTTCCGAGATTTATTTTCCCTGACATTTTTTTTTTAAAATATGATTCTGATAAAAATATCAAGACCGCTGAATTTGATGGTTCTGGTCTAATTTAGTATATTTCAACATTGGTATTAATTCAATATTTAACATTGGTATATTTCAATGATGTAGATCTCAATGTATCGGACAGGATCTAATATTATGCATGGACACCGAATTCAATGCAACTAATACGCTATTCAAGATAATGACCAAGGACCCTACTTTTAAAAAGTTAAAATAATGTACTCTTTTCCCCCTGTGAACATACTTAAAATTCAATATGCTACTTAAGGGCTTACGGTCCCCAAATGATTAACAATACAAAAATTACAGAACAAAATTATCCTGAAGGACTCTGCTATTAAGCTTACTGCTCTCAAGTTCACTACTAATATTACTATCTCGTAATATTACATATTGCGAATAAGGTAGATCATCAATAACCCTGTTGATTTATTTTCTATAGACTTCTGTACCCTTTTCCATCGCTCTATCTATGTGCATCTCTGAGATCGAGGCAGAAGACTTCAAAAGAAACATTCATTGAAAAACAAAACTAAGCGTAAAGTTAAAATACTGGCAGATAGTAGAAGCTCTTTCTCTTCGTGCTTTGTAAAAGACATACAGACGATTCAAGTGAGAATGAAATACAGCGGAATGAATAAAATACAAGAGCTTACCAAATAATTCAAAACTTTTCGAAAACATTGCGGAATCGGATGCACTGATGTATTCTGAGGATGTGGAATCGGTAATTAAAGCTGAACTTTTTCTTTGCGACTCTCTTTTACGCTTTAATTTGCATTTAGCGAGATTTTGTCTTCGTTAGAAACAAGAATGAATAAGTGATTTCTCATTAACTTTCCAAATGCATGACCTTCAATGTGTGTGGAGGCTGTTTAAATCCCAATTACATTGAAGTATGTTTCCTAATTTTTCTTCAATGAAATTACTCAGTTTTTTTTTCACACATATTGACGACATTTAATTAACTATAGTGATTAAGTAAACCACGTGCAACATGGATGAACAATACAGAAAAATGCTTAAAGGTTCTGGTTGTAAATAGATGGAAGGCTGGCGTCTAATCGATTTAGACGTAGTATGCAAACTGAGACTGTTGGCTGGGTGTCTGCTGTAGAGCTTATGAAGATGATGATTAAGTTAAACCTATTCCTGTTTTAATGAGTGATATTATTTGTTAGTACAAAATAAACAAATGTTAACTAAAACAAGCAAAGTATTGAATTTGGGATTATTGAGATTTTAAAAGATTTAATTATTGCCGATTGATTCATTGTTCAAGTTTAATATGGTTTTAGCCGTTGCTCTTAATAAAAAGTCAACATTGTTTTATGCGTGTTTGTTTCTGTTGATACCGATTTTTCAGTGCTTAGTAAACAAAAAAGGTGATTGTTTTTAAGTGTGCTGTTACATGCTCTCTTAGACTTTGACATCAAAGAATACACATCAAAATACGGCACGAAAGTCACATATAATATCTGAAAATCTGAAATTAATAACTGGCCCGTTATTAAGGGGTGTCAAAGGATAGTAATTCCGTGGTGGATTTAAGAGATCAATGTGTAGTTGCATTACGATGTACTAGGTTTTTTCTTTAAAAAACTTTTTCTGAATTTTTTTCATCATAAGGCATGCTCTTTCTTTCACTCCTCCCCGCTCCCCCACACACACATACAAAAAAAATTTGAAATGTCGTCCATAATTAGTTATTTTATCGATTGAGGCGACCTCGCTGTTCTCTGGGTTTCTAGAACCTATAGGAGGCTCAGGATTGTAACCTATCATAATGTCGTAAAATCTGAAAAATCGTGATTTTCCAAAACGTAATACATAACTCGTTTAATTTTTGTCATGGAACAGTGATTTTTTTAGTGTAAAATCTTAATGTTTTAAAAATGTTTTGCTAAATATGATTGCAAATACTGGGGGCTGTTGAAAAAGCTACCTTTCGTAATTTTTTCAAAATTTAATTTTTTGTCATAAATATCACAAATTTTGATCATTTACGTTGTTTAAAGATTTTTTCTAATTGGAACTATATCTCTAACGGTTTAGAAATTAATTATTGGGCCACGACTGGAATGAACTCCCTGTGTAATAGGTGATTGCGCTCCATTTCCTGATATTGGAAGACATGTACCGCTGTATTTCATCACACCATCACAGCTCATTTTCCGGAATGCACCATTAAAGGGGTTCTATATTTGCTGGCGCCCTTTCGGGCGATTCAGGCAGTTCCATACTTTCCACGGGGGCTTCCTTGCAACACATGAGGGTGGCCATGATCCCCGTCCTCAGTCTTGGATTGGAGAAGAAGTAGATGAAGGGGTTGACGACGGTAGAAGATTTGGCGAAGAGGGGCGGGAGTAGCGTCAGGAAGGGTGGAACTGTCTCTGGTTCGGAGAAGATGGTCCACAGGCAGAGGATTGCGTATGGGCTCCAAGCAAGTAGGAAGGCGATTATGAGAATGAAAGCCATCTGGAATAGAAGGACATAGATGAGTTCTTCTGTGTGTTGAAAAAGTTTAGAATACTTATAGGTCTTACGGAGGAAACATGTTTAAAATACTTCTATAATGTCGCTAAAATGATGTCAAGGAAAGTCTGCTATTGCTGTAAAAAGCAGTTGAAAGTTTTGTAATACGAAACGACTTAAAAGAGACAACTTGCATAAAAGTAAAAATAAAAACATTTGAGATGAGTTAAATACTCAGCAAGGAACTGTTTCCAGGCTATCAAAAACAAGCCCCATCTTTAGTGCATGAGGAAGGAGAATGGGTCATCATTCCAAACCAACAGTCAATGAAATGTGGTTCTGCTGACATTTAGGATTTTTAAAGAGATGTTAAATCTTGTTGCCTTTGAAAAACGTTGGGCCTTTCAAGTGGTCACTAGTGAGTTGTGATGGATTTGCCTGTCCTATGGAAGAGACAAGGAAGCTCCGGGATTTTCTTTTGCTTAATAAAGTAAAAGTATTCGTGTATTTTAATTTCTGGCGAGAAAGAGTTATTGGTGCGAAGATCTATACAAAGTTTCTCTTTACACTATAACAAGATTTAAATGATAAAGCAATGTTTCCAGTGTTTCTGAAAACTAATTCATGTCTGAAATTCAACGAGTAAATTGATTTTATGTAATTCATATCTTCCAAATGATTTTCTATAACATTGCAGGATACAGAAACGTTTTGGTTTTTACTAACTGCTATTACATACATTTAATAAATATCAACAGCTATGTTAATTATTTGAAATAATTCTTCATGTATTATGTTATTGTTAAGCATCCGTAATACCGTTTTTGTACTCCGCTGTGTGCTTTTTCAAAGTTCGAAACATAATTTTTTTACAAAAAAAAAAAAAACCTCAACTTTCTATTCAATAATTCCTCAATGTTCATTATTGATTGGTCGGCAAAAATAACGTTGATGTTTAAAAGCATTTTGAAGTGAAGAAATAGTATTTGCATTTTTGCGTGCCTGAATGTGAAAAATATCATTATAAATGACACTTGCCGATAAATCTTTTCATACTTCTCATTAGCGAACCTTAAAATATTAATTGAAAAAAAAATCACTCATATATTAAGAGAAGGTTAGATGTATTTTATCGCTTTTGGATCTAGAAGGTTCAAAAATTCCGTTTTTTTAAACATGAAGCGAGGCTTCTCAGAACTGTAAGAATGAAAGTATCTTCCGTAAAATTTGCATTGAAACGAAGTAAATTCTTTATTTTAAGCTCCTTTGGAGGCTGAGTAATTGTCAAAGGAAAAATAAAATGATAATTCATGCTAAGAAATCATTTTTCTATGTTTTATTTTTCTTTTATTCACTTTACGTACTCTTAGCTTGGTGTTTTTTTTTCTTTTTAAATGCTTTAAGAAGCATTTACATAGTTTTGAAATTTTTATTGTTATTATTATTTGTCGCGCAGTGTCATTGGAATTATGAGCTATGGTAACGTTGCAAGCAATTATAACCCAAGGCTTTTTAAAATTAACGATGACATTTTGTTTCGTTACAATGCTGTAGCATATGATCTTTGTGCACTTGTAATGCAATGAGCAGCGAATTGCCATGAGCAATACTATATTTGGAGTAGTCAAATTTAAGTCAATTATATTTGAGTGGTAGAGTGGAATAACTAAACAAAAAGCTAGTGCCTCCCCATATCAGTTCCATTTAATACTTATACATGAAAGTGGACGAAGTATGGGAAAAGTATAAAAATAATTAAGAAAAGCTGTACTAAATGGAAACATGAGGAAAATGAAAACGGAAGCCGTAACCAGCATTAATTGTTTTTAAAGCTAAGCCGAGAGAGAGCTAAGAGACCAACGTCTAAACACTGCACCACTCTGTCAACAAAAAGATAAAAAACTATAACCGACCAAAATAAATGCGAATAAAAAACAGGTAAGAAAATACAGCATACAGTAAAGTCCCAAATATTCGCTGTCGGATTATCTGTGGTTCGGATTATCCGCTGGTCTTTCCCACTTCTGTTTTCGTTATTTTTCTTCTTTTTTCTGCAGTGAGGATTTAGGACCCTGCTCCATATCAGCGTAGAACGCGACCGAAACCGAAGGCAGAAACCGAAAATCCGGATACTTTCCATAGGAACACTATGTAATCCATTTTACGTTTCTGTTTTATTTTTCTGCATTACGCTAATTTGGAGCAGGGCCCCTATTGAATACAGAAAAATGCGACTGCGTTATTGGTCGTTTCTATCTTGTAAAGATATTTTTTACAATAAATTATATCTATCTTAGCAATAGTTAAAACATATGCGTTGTGTTATTGACTTTTAAAAACTATTGCGTACACGAGTACCGTTTTTTATCTTTTTTTCGGATTATTCGCGGTATTCGCTTATCATCAGTTAGGGCCCTGCTCCACATCAGAGGAAAACGCGACCGAAACTGAAGGCAGAAACCGAAAATCCGAGTACTTTCCATAGGAACACTATTTGCTCCATTTTACGTTTCTGCTTTACGCTCGCGTTTTCCGCTGATGTGGAGCAGGGCCCTTACCACTCTATTCCGTGTATAATCGGGAGTTTACTGTAGCTATGAAAAAAAAAAAAAGAAAGACTAACGTGATGTATAGAAGGATAAAAAAAATTCATCTACTCACACACGTGACGGAATTCTCATTGGTCCACTGATCATGGACCGCTCCCCTCTGCTTGGATCCAGGTTTCCGCCGGACGCGTCTGGCAATGGCGCAGTAACAGACGGCGATAATCGCCAAAGGAACCACAAAACCGAGCACAAAGTACACCAGGATGAAGGACTTGTAGTTAGAGTCGTTGTGCTGCCAGTCTATGGTGCATGTCGTTATGCTTGGCTCAAGCCCGTACCTGTTGATGGGAAATTTGTTTGTTTACTATTTAAAAGGTATTGCACACTACAGAAAAAAAATGATAACAGTGGCAAATAACACAAAAGTAGCAAATAAACTAGATAATACACTTAAAATATTATAGCATGTCGTTATGGTGGGCTCCAACCCGTACCCGTTGATTGGAAATTTATTTATATGTTTGAACAGTATTGCACACCACGGAAAAATCCAATTATAGTGGCAAATAATATGAAAATAGTAAAAAATATTAAAGCATCTAGAATTAAAACTATTAAAGGACATGTTGAAAAGATCTCGCGACAGTGAGTGTTAAAAAGTTTGTAAAATTTAAAAACACGAAAATTTATTTGACGCAGTTAAATTTGGAAAACATATTTTTTAAGCATGAAGGATTCCTAAAAGTCCTAGTTGGAACAACAGATTTAATGGGATTAACAATATCGGAGCAGTCAATAAAATTACTAAGAACTTAGTAGTGAAAAAAGAAGGCACGAAATTTCACGGCGGAATTAAAGATTGAGAACCTCATAAATTTTATAAAAGTAAGAGTAAGATTAAGACAAAAAGTCTCAATTATCAGCTTTGTAACAGGAGTATAGCATAAATAATTGTCACAACCAGAAATGGTTGTGATATCTTCTAAATAATGAGTCTTCCATAAATATTTTATTTTTAATTAGTTAGCTACACTGCAAAAAATAAGCTGTTGTTTTTAGAGTATAATACTGAACGCCAGGGACGTCATTTCAAGTTTTTCCAGGGGGGGGGAGGGGGCAAAGGGTCCAAACACAATGCAATTTCCTCAGAAAACATAAAAAACCACGCCCACTTTTATGTAAATACATTGATTTCTCAAAACCAGGGGGGGGGACAATTGACCCCCCTGCCCCCCCTGAAAGACGGGCCTGCTGAAAGCAGTGATATCAGTTTAAAACTATAAAAGCGCAGTAATAACCTGTAATATTAGCAATTTTACAGTTTATTACCATAAAATTAACTGTATAAAACTAAAAACAGCAGTATAATACTGGCAGCAGAGGTTCCAGTTTAAAATTAAAATACACAGTAATAAACTGTAAACTAGCAATTTTTCAGTTTACTATTGTAAAACTAGCAATTTTGCAGTTTACTACTGTAAAATTAGCAATTTTTCAGTTAATTACTGTAAAATTAGCAATTTTTCAGTTAATTACTGTAAAATTAGCAATTTTACAGTTTATCAGTGCAAAATTACAAAAAAATTAGCTGTATTATACTGCAAAAACAACATTTATATTTTACTATGTAACTTTTTTTGAAAGTCTAATATAAAACTGCATGTACATTGTTTCATGTTACATTGCGAAAGACTATCCTGTAAAATATGTAAAAACAAACAAGTGAGACTCATGCAACACAAGAGAGAAGAAAATAATGCTGGTTTTTTTCATGCCCAAGAAGGAAAAAAAATGACTCGTGTCCGATAGGCGCTTAAGCTGTCGTAACTATTAAGTGGTTAAAAAAATGAATAAAGAAATAAAGTGAGACATATAAACAAGACTTATATCGCACCCTTGCTTCAATAGTGTTACAACTCAAAATATGACGATTTTGAATTATTGGTATCACTGGATTCAGAAAAAAAAGCTCTATCAATCTCAAAATACCGTTCTAACTTGAGGGAATTCAGTGGCCGCCAGATAGCAGTTGAATCGGTGTAGACGATTCACTTGCTATCCCCACCAACTTGGAAAATTTATAATTTTCACGATAACGAAATATCAAATTGGGAAGGATACCAAATAACCGTCTGAAATTCAATTTTAAAAGACTCACATTTTGTCATGACTTTCAAGCCCAGAATAATGATATCAGCAGCGGAAACAGTTTTTCGCGTTTCCTGAAAAAAGCGGATTTTTGAGTTGTGACACTATTGAAGTAGGTGTGCGATATAAACAAGTGAGACTTGTGCAACATAAGAGAGAATAAAACAGTATAATCAAACTATTAATTGGTTAAAATGAATAAAAAAATGCGCAAGTAGAATAAAAATGATTCGTGTCCAAAAGGGTCTTAAGTTAAACTTCTAAGTAGTTAAAAAATTAATTTTAAAAAATGAAACAAAGTCAATCTTGATTTTAATTCGTACTGATATTTGTGTAATTTAAACGTTGTTTGTGTTGTATTGTTTTTAAATCAGTGGAAAACTTTAAAAGAAATCTTGGAGAATTAGAGTTAATACACTTTACCGAAAACAATCTCAAAGCAAAGAAAATATATTCTGCCTCAGAACTTATTATATTTAACTTTTTTTAAGAAAAACAAAAAAAGAAAGAAAACTTTTAAAACAAAAGAAAACGTATTCAGAAACCATTTTTGTCTTGTGAAGAGGATAAAAAGATGATACTACTAAATGAAATGAAATTCATTCTTAATAATTGTAATTGCGCAGTTCTTAATATTTGTAATACATAAAAGAAAAATTCTTTCCGTAATAAACTAAATAACAAAATGTGGAAATACACACGAAATATAACATTTTTAAGCGGGAAAAATCTAGAAGCTGATTCAATGTAACACAAATTAGGAAACGAAGATCAATTTCATTTCTCGCAGTATTGAATTTCTTTCATTAAAATACAACAAACATTGAATTAAAATGGTTTGCTAATAACGTAGGAAAAATATAGGACCTGAATAGTATACAAGAAATGAAGAGAAATACTTATTTTTATATTTCTCCTTGCAAAATTTTACACAAAATCTCTTAACAAAATTATATCATCAATCGAATTTCGTTCGTAGCAACATTTGAACTTGTTTCAATAGATTGAGCTGAAACGTAATGACCATTTAAGAACTATTATATTGTGATCTGGCTTTAATTAGATCCTTGATGAGTTTTCTAAGGCTTTTCAAAGATGCGGAACGAAAGTTAACAATGCTTTTAAATAGAAATTAAGATCACGCTACCGAAATATATGATTGAAAATTAATGTAGGAGCTGTCTATAAATGATGTCCTTTTTTCCCCCAAATGTACCCCCTCCCTTCCTCTTTTTGTCACAAAGTGTCATACTTTACCCCTTCATTCCCTTGCCACATGTCACACTGATTTCGTGAATAACATTAAATTCAAATTTAATAATCATGAAAAGTAAGTGCGATGTCACTCTTCTTGTTCCCTCCTTCCTCTCCCTTGTCACAAACTGTCACGATTTCAAGCACCCTTCTCCCTTTTTTTGTCACAAAAAGTCATACTTTACCCTCTCCCATCCCTTATCCCATGTTGCACAGGCTTCCTGAGTAATGATTGATAAAAATTTCATAATATTCAAAAGAAAGTGTGATGTCGCACTTGTTGTTACCCACTCCCTCTGTGAACGACCCCTTAGACGAAAAATATTCTAAATTTTTACTAGTTTCATGTTGTAAGCATTTTAAGTGATCCGTATCCGAATAGAGGAATCTGGAGATAGAGTAATGCTCTACTTCAAGCAGCTCTATATAGGAGGAAAAAAGATCAAGAACTGTCATACTTTTTTTTTGTAGATTTATGTAAAAATTACACTGTAATTTAAAAATTATACACAGCAAAAAAAATGTTGTTTTTACAGTATAATACTGGCCGTCGAGGTTCCAGTTTAAAACTGTGAAATGCACGGTAATAAACTGTAAAATTGCTAGTTTTACAGCTTATTACTGTGCATTTTACAGTTTTAAACTGGTTCCTGTGCTGCCCGTATTATACTATAAAAACAACAGTTTATTTTTTGAAGTATATCTGTTCAAAACACGAACTGTTTACTATATTACATGAATGCCCGTTAGTGAAGAAAATTAAAGTAATTCTGCAGTGAAAAAAAAACATTTCTTTTATTTCTGAATGATCTTTATCAACTGCGAATATTGTTAAAAATGTCTGTCTGTTTTATTAATATGATCATTTTAATCCAACATTTTTTTGATCATGTGTTTTTGTTATCGTTAGTTAACGTAGTGGTATTTTTTTGTTAAAGCACTCACATCTATTTCTCAAGTTATCATTCTTCTTCTTATTAATAATATTATTATTATTATTACTATTATTATCATCATTCATTAAATGTTTTTATTATTATCATTGTTACTTTATTCCCTTACAAACATTTGTCTTTAGAACTTCCCGGCTTTGTTTTAGAATTAAGCACTATATTTTTTCATTCATTGCTCAAAAAAAAAAAAAAAATCTGCTGCCTTTTGCTTTGTTTTTTTTTAAATGCATTTTTTGATAAGACTTGGCAAATAAATAAATTATGATTAAATATAGATTTGTAGGAAGTAGTTTTAGGGTTAGGGACAAGGAAGTATTAGTAGAAATTTTTGAAGAAAAAAGAGCTAAAACTTTTCCATTATTAACATTTAAAAAGTTTTAATTATTTAAATGCCTTATTTGCTGATCTAGTTTTGCATCACAGATCCGTGACGTTGCTATGGTTATGTTAAGAAAGTTAAGTACATTAAAAGGAAAAGATTTGCTAACTCAGGTTTCCTTTTCAATCCTCAATCGAACAAAGGATTTATTGAATTGTCAGCTTAAAAATAGGAGGTGGAGGCAGCTGATTCTTTATCGTAAAATCATTTTCTGAGTCAACAGTCTTTAGTATTTCTTTCATGAAAGATTTAAAAGATTTCACCGAATGACTGGAGAATTACATGTAGAGTATTCTACGAAATACAGACTCCTTCTAAGCTTTAAATGATTTGTTAGTCTTTTCTATTACACTTTATTTGAAGCTTTAAATAACTTTTTTTTTCTTTAAAACGTTTATCAGCGCATATATAAACAGGTTGGTCAAAAATAAACTTTATTGAAATATGAAGCACTGGCGACCTATCCACTGAACCAATCAGACCTAAATGTAACAAATTTTACATTAAAAGCAAGGTTTAATGAAAAAAAAATCGAATTTTACAAAAATTGCCACAAAGTGAATTGTTTTAATTTTTTGCCGATAGTGTTTTTTCAACCCTTTACTTTAAAAAATAGAAAAATTCTTAAGGAAGTTATGGCGTTCCTTCACACACAAAAAAAGATAACGTTAAAAATTTTAATTTGGTGTAACTATTTTTAAAAAAAATTTTCATTGTAGTTAACAGAAAAACAATTGTAAAAGAAGAAAAAGATAAGGAAGAAAGAAAGAAAAAAGGAATAGAAGAAGAAAATTCGTATTCTCGCTGAGCTTATTTGCAAATCATAGTTCAATACGAACAATAATTTTTTTCTTTGTAAAAAGCAAAAAAAAAAAAAAAATTTCCGAACAATGTTTATTAAAAAATATTTTCCTTTTCAACTATAAAAAAAACCTTTTATTATATATTTTGAACAAAAACCTCATTTTTATCCAAAGGGGGACAAAAAGAAACTTTCAGAAAATGCTGAAGAAACATAATTTCATCACCGATTGTTTGTTCAGAAACCAATTTATATTTTCAAAGATATTAATTGCATTTATTTTTCTCTAAAGCTCAAACCTTGAAGCATTGAACATAAAAGCTGCAAGTAAATTATTGTGGCCATACGTTTAAAATAATAATTAAGCTTCAGGGCACGGAAAAAAATAATTTTCCTGTTTCTTGCATTCATGTCAAGTTAAAGAGAGTAATCAAAGTTTTGTAATGAAATGCTTAGGTTTCCATGAAACGCTACCTTAAAGAAGATAAATCGAATAATATTTTTAAGTGAGTGCAGTAAGAAATGATTTAGTATGAATATATTGAAAACTGAATTAAATACCTTTCAATACGCCAGTCGTTAGTTTTTGAAATAAAACCGGATAAACAAAAGAGAGAGAGAGAGAACTTAATTGAATTTTTAATAAAATTTTGCAGTAAAAATTCGCAATAAGAATCTTATGATATCAAATGAAAATTGTTGCTTTATTATATTCATAAGATGGTCACTCGAGAAGTGGAAAAGTATTCGATAGGTTTGTTAAAGTGTATTTCATTCGAAGGAAGGAAAATCTATTTTCAACTGTATAAAAGAGGGGACCATTCCTTAAGGCTTATGAATATAAAAATAACTAACTGTTATAATAATAAATCTGCTTCTTGTTAAAAAAAATAATTTTTATGTTTGTAGTATAATAATGTTTAGTAAAGTACAAAAGAGTAATTATACTTTTATCGTCAATTTTTATGTTTGCAACTTTGTATAAAATGAAAACACAATAAAAAGCAAAACCAAATAAGAGCACGAATAGAATTTTTCAAAACTACGAAATTTATTATTAATATTAGCCGCCGCCAAGATGGCTAGATTAGCCAGCTAAAAAAAATGCGAATTTCATCAAATGCTGATGTGAACAGAATAGGAAGAAAGAAAAGTTTCAAAAAATGCTTGAAAATATCGGTAAACGTTTTTGAAAAACAGATATTAAAAGAAATAAATGCAAAAAGGGAACAAAAGCAACTAATTTTGTGTCCATCTTTGGGCCACTTGTATTTTTTCACGAGTTCTGTCCCAAATTTATTCGTTGAAAATCCTCCTCCAACTCCAGTATAGCTTATGCTGACTGCTATGTAAAAAAAAAAAAGAAAAAAATAGGAAAAAAATATCGTAGGTCTGAGGGGGGGTGCTGTTAAAAATTGTAAATTATTTTATACCTCCCCCTCCCGCTCCACCAAAAAATTTGCTTTGGCTCCGTAACTTTATTTTTAAATTAGTATTCTATTCACTCTTAAACACAGATTGGAAATTATTTCAAGTTTGTGATAATGAGGGCAGAAAAATTGTTTGAAAAAAATAATATTGAACGCTAAAAATTTAGAAAGAAATTCGATACAGATACTTAAAATAAACATTTAGAAACAATATTGAGTACATTATTGTCAGGAGTTTCTTTTTTTTTTACATTTTAATTTTTATTTCAGATTGAATTTTAAGTCACATTTATGTGAAAAATATATTGTGTAACTGACAGAAATAGCTTGCCTGCAATGATTTTGTTACCTTATCAATGCAGGATGGTTGCAAAAAAAAAAAAAAAATCAAATATTCATAATCGGACAACCCAAAATATTTTAAGCAAATTTAAATTGTTACAGTCATGACTCTACAGTACACTGATATACTTAGCTCACTAAATTATTGCGTTTGGTTGAGAAGCAAAATATTACAAGCATATGCTGAAAGCCCGGTCATAACACAGAGACAGCAACTTTTTTTTTTTTTTTGGCTATGGGCTCAACAATCTGGAATAGCGAATAACCGAGCTGAAGATAGATGTTATTTCATTGAAGCTGCATAGCAAAAAATAAAGTATTGTCTTTACAGCATAATATAATACTAGCAGCAGAAGTTCCAGTTTAGCACCGTAAAATGCACAGCAATAAACTGTAAAATTAGCAAATTTTACAGTCTATTACTATAATACAGTCAAACCTGTCTATCTCGAATGTAACGGGACAGAGGAAAAATTCGAGATAGGGAGGTTTCGAGATACAGAGGTTGTGTAAAATTTACGAAAATAAGCTATTGGAACAAAGTCAAATACTTGATAGATTGTTTTTCGTTGATATTGTTGAATATTTTACTGTACGACATGTTGTGAGTCCACGTTTAACTAATTGGGATGGCTATATCGGTAACAAGTCAATGCATACCTTTAAATACGAACATAGTCTTTGAATGAGTGTGCAGAAGATGATTTTTGTCTCCAAGTTATACCATTGATAAAGGTGGCTGGAGATGAAATGCAAAAATGAGAGTCGTCGAAATTCGAGATACGGAGTTTTAGAGATACAGAGGTTGTGTAAAATTTACGAAAATAAGCAATTGGAACAAAGTCAAATACTTGATAGATTGTTTTTCGTTGATATTGTTGAATATTTTACTGTACGACATGTTGTGAGTCCACGTTTAACTAATTGGGATGGCTATATCGGTAACAAGTCAATGCATACCTTTAAATACGAACATAGTCTTTGAATGAGTGTGCAGAAGATGATTTTTGTCTCCAAGTTATACCATTGATAAAGGTGGCTGGAGATGAAATGCAAAAATGAGAGTCGTCGAAATTCGAGATATGGATGTTTTCGGGAAAAGTCATTCGAGATTAACCTGAGAAAAAATATTAAATTTATGCTGTAAAAGCAGGGAAATGGAAAAATTTCGACATAAAGAGGTTTTTGAGATAAGCGGGTTCGAGATAAACATGTTCGACTATACAGTCGACGCTCGTTATAACGACCACACGTTATAAAGACCATCCCAATATAACAACCGGTGAGAAAACCCCCAACTGTATCCCAATATACTCTTTGTTCTACCTCTTACAGCGACCACTCGTTATAAAGACCGTTTTCTGTAGGACGGAGACGGTCGTTATATCGAGCGTCGACTGTATTAGCTATTTTTACTGTTTATTACTATAAAATTAGCTGTATTGTACTGTAAAAACACCGTCTATTTTTCACAGTGTGGCTTCAATGGGAAGCATTCTGCTTCAGCGAAGAAAGATCTATTTCCAAATTGGCTACTAATAATTCCAGACTATTGAGTTCATAACAAGGTAAAATTTGCAGTCTCTGCATGTCATGATCGGGCCGTCAGTCAAGGGCGGATCCAGCTTCAGGCTAAGGAGGGGGTCATTTTCGGAAAGGGGGGGTCAAGGTGCAATTTTTGAGCAAAAATGGGGGGTTTTGACAATTTTTTCGTTATATAAGTACCAAAAATGCTATTTTTTGCTATATTTTGTCGGTTAAGGGGGGGGGTCATGACCCCCATAACCCCCCCCTCTGGATCCGCGCTTGCCGTCAGTAAATGCTTGAAGTTCTGTCTTGGCTTGAGGGCGATAACTTATTGTCTAAAAATCGATATACTGACATTTGTGTTGTTTCATCTCTTGCTATCGGAAGTGCTGATTCCAACAAGGTAGAATTGATGTTTGAGCCAGGGACGCAAATTAGAAACAAGGAAATTTGAAAGCGCCTTTAACAACACAATTTCCAAGAATAAACACAAATCCTTACCTTCTCCAGCCTAAAAGTGGCATGGCTGCCCAGAAGAAGGCGTATCCCCAAACGACGGATAACATTTGGCAATATCTTCGGTAAGTAAGCTTGACCCCTGGAACAGAGAAAAAGCTTGTTACGAAACTGAATAATATTTTCAGAAAAAAAAATGTTACTTCACGTGACGTACAAAATACAAAAATGATCCTTCAACAAAAAAATCTTCAGCGATAAGTTACAAACAAATTAACTATGACCCCACTATCATTTTTGTTAAACCTCCTTTCATTCATTCACTGTAAAAAATGGATGTTTTTTTTACTGTATAATATAGTTAATTTTATTGTGATAAACTGTAAAAATTGCTAATTTTACAGTAATAACCTGTAAAGTTGCTAATGTTGCAGTTTATTACCATGCCTTTTACAGTTTTAAACTGGAACCTCTGCTGCAATATTCTGCCGTGCTAAGCACAAAAGTGGTATCTGCACTTTTTAACAAAATGGAGTTAACGCCACCAGGTGGTTCTTAGTGACGTATTATTCCTAAATGCAAAATTATATAATCATGTGAGAACGAGAAATATTTTTAAAAAAAATCTGAAAAAGTTTAATCTGAATCAAATACATGGTGAAGCAAAACTTTAAAGAGTTATATCTCAGTTTGAGTTGAACTGCAGATACCACTTTTGCGCTTTCCACGGCAGTATTCTACTGTTGTTTTTATATTATAATACAGTTGAATTTTAAGGCAACGAACTGTAAAATTGCCAACTTTACAGTAAGAAACTGTTAAATTGCTAGTTTTACAGTATATTACTGTGTATATTACAGTTTAAATTAGAACCTCGTCTGCCAGAATAATATTGTTAAAACAACAGTTCATTTTTTGCAGTGTTCTTTAGCTCTTTCTTTTTTTTATTGAAGAAAAATAAGTTTCTTAAAAATCCGAAACTGGTGCTATTTCCACAGTGTTATTCTATTTGTAACAATATTGTATCTCATTTTGGTGCGCACTAGCTACAATTTTATCAGCACTAAACTAACCGTTGACTGTCGGCGAATTATCCTTGCTGTCCGATAACTTCAGTGAAAGGGAAAATTGAAAAAAAAAAAAAAAAAATGTGTTTGCAGATAACACATAAAGCAAATACTGAATCACTCAGTTGTAGCTTTATTCCCTTAGGTGCTATTCATGGCAGATGTCACACCATTTTATATTTTTTTCAAAAAAAAATGAATCCTATCACTCTCTTTGTCACAAAGTGTCACACCTCACTTTACCCCCTCCCCCTTCCTTGCCGTATTGTTACGAATTGCCTTCAGGTGATCCTCTCCCTTTCCTTCGTCACAACTTTATAAACTCCTATCCCCTCAAAGCATGCTTTCATTTGTGAACGGCCCCTTATATGTTTCATAAGAAAGTAATGGCTCAATTAAAATTCTTTGTCATCATTCATCCTCCTCGATAGTTAGCAGTTTCATTTTTTTTTCTCCTTTTGCTTTTTTCTTCTTTGTCTTCCTTTCTTTTTAACTTTTTTAAAAATACAGGCAGGTTAGCGAATACTGTAAGAAAAGGGCAGAGAAAACTGCAATTTAAAACTTTTGTATCATTGCTAAAAAAATCACCGCTCTCCTGTCCTAACGATAACAATTGAGTAACAAGTTTTCTCAAAATGTTTAGAAAATGCAGTTATACTACACTGCAAGGTTTCTTGACAAAAACATCGTGACGTCAGCGTGACGTTAGCCTATGAGAAACGAGCTAGATAAAACGTCACGGCCTACTTGGCGAATTAGAGGAGATCGCTGACTGCTTGTGAGCTCTAATTGGCTCCGCCCGTAGTGGCGTTCAGAATCAAGTTAAGTTGCTGTCTAGCATAGTAAGGATGTTTCGATGCGCACGAACCCATAATTGTAAATATTTTAATCATGTTTGACTTTGGTGTTTCATGAGAGTAAAGAAAAAAAAATCACTAAACTCAGAAATTCATGTGCAGTTTATGTGCAATGCGAATGAAACACGAAACGTTAACTTCACACACACATGCATTTCAAACTATTTTCGAAATTGTATTTCGCTTATCATTCACGAAATTTAAGTAGCTTGCAGTAACAAAAAGACCATAAATTGGCTGCAAGTTTTAGTATCCTTAGCAGTCGAAGGAAAATCATTGTTCTAATATTAAGGAAAAAGAGGAAGAATGAAAGTTTAAAAATAAAAGGAAAAAAAAAACTTATTTTGAAGAAATGTAGGATGTATCAGGGTAGCAAACATGTTAGAAATTTCCTTGAACTATCCAAATGTATTTTTAGTCCACATCACTCCTAATTGAAACCTTAATTTAATGCCATCATTAATTCTAATTTAGGGTATCTATTTAGAGATTCTGAAAACTTTGCGTCAAATAAAGAGAGATTATCTTTCAGGCATTCATTAATCATGTAATTTTAAGGGAATTCAATTGACAAAATAAAATTTTACTTTATTCAGTCAAAGAGTTTAGAGTATTTCTTAGTGCAGTTCCTGAAACATCGAATTTACCAGTAAATAGGCAAATTAAATAAACATTTTTTAATTAATGTGATACTACTTTGCTTGAGTTTCTCCTTTATAGAGTGCTCATCAGGAAAATGTCGTTGATAGTGATTCCATGTGTGTTTCTTTTCTTTTCTTTCTTTCTTTATTTTCTTTGAGGAGGGGGGTGGGAGATATCCTTATCTTTATATAAATATGTTAGATTTACAGTTCCTTAAAGACTTAGCCGATAATAGCTTTACATAATCACATTTCCTCAATTGAAAAACAAATTACAGAAAGAAAAACTTTGAATCTGTACTGTAACAAATGAATGTTGTTTTTATAGTATAATACAGTTAATTTTACAGTGGTAAACTAAAATTGCTAATTTTGCAGTTTATTACAGCGCATTTTACAGTTTTAAACTGGAACCTTTGCTGCCAGTATTATACTGCTGTTTTTACAGTATAATACTGCTACATTTTACAGCAATAAACTGTAAAATTTCTAACTTTACAGTAATATACTGTAAAATTACTAGTTTTACAGTTTATTACTGTGTATTTTTCAGTTTTGAATTGGAACCTCGGCTGTCAGTATTATCCTGTAAAAACAAGAGTTCCTTTTTTGCAATGTGTCTTTCACAGATTAAATATTTCAAAACCAAGAATTACTTTTTAAAAAAGAACATCAATATTTACATCCACTTCGTTAACATATTTATGTAGTAGGTTTCAAAATTTTGGAGAGTGTAATAACAAGCGACAACCAAAATTCTCAACTTTTGTAGCCTACTACGAAACTATCCAACATTTATCGTTTTGGGTTTAATATTTGTGCCATTTATTTGGGCCTAATGAGAAAAACCAGTGGTTCTATTCCAATGGTTAGGGTTTCGATCGCTGCTTCTCCTGTTCTTTAGAATAAATTGTTAGACTAAATAACATAAAATAAAATAAATAAAAGTAAAAAAGCTTCTTTCTAATCGAAAGTAGCAACATGAAAACCATAGAAACATCAAAACATCAATATCAAAAATAGTAACAAGCCCTTACTTGATAAGTAAAAGGAAAGGGAAACTGTGCTTTATTCTTTGAGATAGAATATTCGATTTCTAAAATTGCGATTTATTTTTTGTGCTCATTCATTAATTTTTCCTTTCCTTCGTATTGGAAGACAAAAGATCTTAGATCGTATTCACAAAAATTAAAGTGTGCTTTCTCTGAATGTGAATCAGTTTGTGAAAACCCTCATTACAATATCATAGTAATTTTGCTGCATTTTTTTTATATCTTGCCTTGTGAGCTAAAAAAATAAAGGAGGAATTTATTATTAGAATAATATTCATCCTCAAAACATTTTCCCAAAAAAGAAGGAAGCTTGAAGAATATAAATGATCTACTTATCATTTTAAAATGTGTCAACCATGGAGCTTCAAAAAGTAATTTCCTTAAAGTTGTAATACAAACTAAAGGCGAAAATGTTTTCACCGAATCGTAGTGAACCGCTAAATAATACAGTAGTACTTAAAACTTTTTTCTCGCTGAGGTCTTTTCCCTAATCTTTTGAAATAATGCTGCCAAAAATGTCACAATGTAAATACATAAAATTAAATTAAAAGAAAGCCTTGTTTATTACAGCTGCTCTAAAACAAGATTACAAACATTCTTTTACTTTCATTTTTCGTTGAAAGCTCTTTTCTTTTTACTATGATCATGCTAATAACCTAAAATTTCCCAATAAAAAAAAAATAACTCATTTTTCTCCGAGCCCAAAGAGTTGTTTAAAGATATACGTTTTTATTTTATTTCAAACAAAATAAGATTAAATGGTTTTATTACAGCATAAGGGCCCTGCTCCACATCAGCATAAAACGCGACCGAAACCGAAGGCAGAAACCGAAAATCCAGGTACTTTCCGTAGGAACACCATTTAATCCATTTTACGTTTGTGCTTTATTTTTCTGCTTTACGGCAATGTGGAGCAGGGCCCTTACAGTGCTATGCATATGCTACCGAAAAAACTACTTTGTTAACGTAATATGAAGAGATAACTACCGCAGTGTAATGAATAATTACCTTTCAATACTTGTAAGAATATACCTACTCTACATCTGTATCTTATGAAACATGAAAATGATGTCTTCTTTAAAACGTTTCTGTTTCTTTCTTAGCTTCGTGTGACAAAAAACTCTCGTTTGTCGACATGTAAAATGACGCAATCTGATAGAACCTCAGCATTTGCAGTTGTCACGCAATTGGCGGCAAAATGAGAAAAAACAGAATAATACGTTACACTTTTCTGTGAAGAAAAGTAATTTTAGAGCTTATCTTGAAACAGCATATTAGAAAATATCTGCTCCTTTCGGTAATTCTACTTTTATGTGTGGGGACTATTTCTTTAACATTTTTATCATATACAAATTTATAAAGGTATTAAAATATTTTTTTTGAACTACTGAAAGCATTTTTCTTGTGGGATTTTATGAGCCTAATATCCTTTTAAATTGTTATCCGTAAATTCTTATATAGAGACTCTTATATAGAGAATATTTGGAGACCGGTCTAGCTTAAGTTAGTATAACCATTTTTTAATTTTTCTTTCAAAATTAATCTTAGAGAATGAGTTTCAATTTTGCATCAACTGTTCTCATTTTCACAAATATTAAATAAACACGATTAATTAAATAATAATAACACCAAAACTAAAAAAATCCAATACTTGGATCTTCTGACACATCCAAATGTGGTATTTACTTTACATATATATAATATAAATTCATTTTAATGAAATTTTTCGCCTCAATTAGTGGATTGTTTTATTTGAAAATTAAACATTAAATTTTACATTTCATAATTGATCTAAGATCCAAGCAACGTTTGTCGATCAACGTCTAAGCTTACGGCACATTCTAGAGCACAAAGGACTTAAAGAACGCCACAAAAAAAAAAGCAAAAAAAAAAAAAGCAAAATCAGAGCTTCAAAATGGATTTTCGTAATACTATGCATTAAAAGTTCGATTTTTAAGTTTGTTAAAACGTTTTTTTTTTTTTTTTTTTTTGAATGGAGTTGATCTGTTTAGTCAAGGACACATTTTTAGGCATCAGCTTTAAAGTTCACAGTTCTATCAATATATTATCCGAATCTATTGTTGTAATTTTTTTAAATATAAACTTTACTTCCCTACTCCTACCGCTGCTAAGTAGGGCAACGGGTATTTACTCCGACTGATCCGACAGGTGATCAGGTACCTGCCGATAGTCATGAGTCTTAAGGTGCCTAAGTGTACTGGTTTAAAACTCTGAGGGTGGTTTAAAATCCCTCTGACTGCCTGTAATTATTTAGAAAAAAGTAAGATTTTAACCTGATTAAAAATATTTCATTAACTTCCCCCTTAATGTCATGTTGGATATGAACGCATGTCCCACCCTGGACTCTATGTGCTCCTTCATAGAACTCAAGTCCTGAGGGTGAGAATGGCCGCCAAGTAGAG
Organism: Uloborus plumipes; assembly: GCA_038373865.1. Lineage (NCBI taxonomy): Eukaryota > Metazoa > Arthropoda > Arachnida > Araneae > Uloboridae > Uloborus > Uloborus plumipes. The sequence goes on along the minus strand of JAXGGA010004260.1, from coordinate 16,065 downwards.
CATCAGGTTCTTACTGAGGTTGATCAGGCACCTGTCCAGGGCCAGAAGTGCTAAGGCGCCTGTGTATGAGGATCCGAATGTGGATCAAAATCACTCTGACTGCCTGTAACTATTGAGGAAAAAGCGAGACTTCAACCCAATTTAAAATGTTTCATTGACTTCCCCCCTTAATGAATGCTATGTTGGATATGAACGCATGTCCCACCCTGGACTCTATGTGGTCCTTCATAGAACTCAGTCCTGAGGGTGAGAATGGCCGCCAGGTAGAGCATCAGGTTCTTACTGAGGCTGATCCGGCAGGCGATCAGGTACCTATCCAGAGCCAGGAGTGCTAAGGTGCCTATGTGCGAGGATCCAAATGTGGATCTGTATCACTCTGACTGCTTGTAACTGTTGAACAAAAAGCGAAATTTTAACCCGATTATAAAAATGTTTCATTGACTTCCCCCCTTAATAAATGCTGTGTTGGATATGAACGCATGTCCCACCCTGGACTCTATGTGGTCCTTCATAGAACTCAGTCCTGAGGGTGAGAATGGCTGCCAGGTAGAGCATCAGGTTCTTACTGAGGCTGATCCGGCAGGCGATCAGGTACCTGTCCAGGGCCAGGAGTGCTAAGGTGCCTATGTGTGCGGATCCGAACAGGAAGCCGAGGAAGGCGTACATCTGGCATCCTCCCTCGCCGAACAACCACCTGTGAACGAGGACAAAGAAGAAGTAAGAACAAAGATGTTTCACTGATCTAGGGCAGTTTCATTAAGTGTTGACAAAGTTAAAACATGGGCTTCCGTGCTATAGTCTGTTAACTTAAAATCGGCGTATTAAGGTCACAAATTTTGCGTCATCTCCATGGACACGTAAAATAGAGGAATTGCGTAAGCAATTTTGATGGAGAAGACACAAGATGTGTGACCTTGATGTGTGTGTGTGCGCCTATTTTAAAGTAACATACCATAGCTTCCAAAAAAGAGCAGAATAATTGAAATTGCAGAGTGAGTAGCTACAATTTAGTACAAAAAAAAGCACTTAATTAGGGCATTTTTAAAGGAAAAACTAAGAATAACTGTTTGCGTATACACTAGGATGCAGCGAAAACCCCTAAATTCATTTTCTTTACCAGTGATTGTTTTGGGAGAAAGGAAAGGAGGGAGTAGAATATCGTATAACACACTTTTTTTTAATGCTCATTGTTGTAGTTTTAGCTTACTATTATAAATTAAGAATAATTTTACCACCTGCATTTCAATTTATATTCGAAAAATATTTAAGTGAAAAGGAAACAAAATTCTAGAACTCAATCTCAACTTTTGAAGCTATTATTGTGCGGAAAATACAATTCGGGTTCTTTAACTTTTTTCATTCTTTTTGAAATTGAAAGTTAAAATAATGTCCAAAAACTTCACAATTTGTAAAAACTTAAATTTTAGAGTGAATTTTTAGAAGCTAAATAGATTTGAATTTATCTCGTCTGCGCTAATGCTTTTTTTTTTTCGTAATTACATTCAAAATAATCAAATGAAAAATGTCGTTGAATAAATACATATTTTAACACAAATATTCTTTCGGATAAAGTCTATATGAAGCAAAATCGTTTCGCAGCTCAAGATCTATAAACGATTCAAAGTTCTTTGTGCAGTCAATAGAACTTAGCGCTAAGCTTTATTAAGTTCAAAACTGAATGAAAAATGTTCAGTCATAAAACGGGAAGCATGCAAATTAGCTATCCTCGCCGAATGTATCAAAGCAAAATTGTTTCGTTTAAGTCGAATCATAGTGCTATTAGGGACAGCAGGGTGGGGGTTTGGGGTAATTTAGAAACTGGCAGGCACTTATTCTTGCCTTAACTGCTTCCAAAATGTTTCCTTTTCAGTATTTGTGTCTTTTTTGAGTTATTTTGTTTTCATTGGTATTTTTACGATGCATTAAGCGTCATTTATCTTTCAAAGGAAAAGTTCGGTGCTAAGTTGAGAAGACTTCCAGATTGGATACGATTGCTGTTTACAGAAGTAATGTTGCATTTACATTACTCTTTCTTGTAACGCGAAGAAAGCAAAACTATTTTCAGCCGTGCATGAAGTTAAGTGTGGACTTAAATCGAATGAAAATAAAAAAAACCTCAAAAGCATGATAGCAAAAATCTGTAACGGAAATGAAATTTATTTTAATAAACGATTTCGCTTCATTATGCTACATTCAAAAGGTTTTATCCGTTACCTGTAGTCTATAGAAGTTATATGCTTTTAACCGCAAGTTATCCTTCTTAATTTATTTGATATTTCCTTTGTAACTGAATAAAAAACAACCCCCCCCCCAAAAAAAAAAAAAAAAAGAAAAACGATTTAATTGACACTGACTTCTGAAGACAATTTTAAAGGTTTTGAAATGCTGAGTAATTATATAACACACCGGCAGTTCGGTTATACTATTCAGAAAAATGAGCTACAGCTTCGTTCTTATTAGAGCTCATGAGTCTGGAACAGGAAGTAACCGATCTGAAGGCAGAAAATATTTTTACCACCTGGATTTCAACCAGAATTATTGCTATAACAGAGCTTAAGGCAAAAATCCGGATCAAGAGTTGAGTATATTTGGAGGAAATTGAATCGCTTTCCAAACAGCACAGATGTTTCACATATATATGTGATTTAAAATACTTTAAACATTGATTTCGAGAATAATTTTTAAATCAACAAAACACCAAAAAAAGAAAAAAGATTTTAATTGACACTGACTTCTGAAGACAACTTTAAAGTTTTGAAATGCTGAACAATTGTATAACACACCGGCAGTTCGGTTATACTATTCAGAAAAATGAGCTGCAGCTTCGTTCTTATTATAGCTCATGAGTCTGGAACAGGAAGTAACCAAGCTGGAGGCAGAAAATAGTTTTACCACCTGGATTTCAACCAGAATTATTGCCATAACAGAGCTTAAGGTAAAAATCCGGATCAAGAGTTGAATATATCTGGAGGAAATTGAATCGCCTTCCAAACAGCACAGATGTTTCACAGATCTATGTGATTATAAAATACTTTAAACATTGATTTCGAGAATTATTTTTAAATCAACAAAACACCCCCCCCCCCCCACAAAAAAAAAGAAAAAAGATTTTAATTGCCATTGACTTCTGAAGACAACTTTAAGGTTTTGAAATGCTGAACAATTGTGTAACACACCGGCAGTTCGGTTATACTATTCAGAAAAATGAGCTGCAGCTTTGTTCTTATTAGAGCTCATGAGTCTGAAACGGGAAGTAACCGTGCTGGAGGCAGAAAATATCCTTTAGAAACTAAGAAAGCCAAACAAACTGGTAGCTATGATGTAAAATTTGCACACCGGTGGCCGTATATTACTGTATGTAGTACTGCCTTAGCTCTGGGTTAGAGGCGGTAACTTACTGTTGAATTGCAACTGTTTTTTCTTGCATGAAAACGGGATGGTTTTGACTAAAAGGCAATCCTCTCTTATTGATAGAATTAAGGTCTATTTACCTTCCATGGAAACTGGAAGACGAAGAGAATGGGAATCCCAGGAAGATGAGCCCGAGGTCTGAAATGGCCAGGTTGATCAACAGCAGAGATGTGGGCGTTATAAGCACGCGGAACCTCAGGAACATGGCCACCACCGCTCCATTACCAATGGTGCCTAAGATCCCTGAAAAAAAGAAAGTACAAAATTTTCAACAATCATTTTCAACGAGTTTGTACGAGTCTAAAGTCTAACCCCCCATTTGGTGTCAGCTTTGACAGAGCTTAAGGCAAAAATCCATATCAAGAGTTGAGTATATCTAGAGGAAATTGAATCGCCTTCCAAACAGCACAGATGTTTCATAGATATATGTGATTATAAAATACTTTAAACATTGATTTCGAGAATTATTTTTTGTTTGTAACGATTTCGCTGCCGCTTATCAACCCCCAAACCATTACTGCAATGGATTGGGTCGCCACTGGAGCCGGCATGAAGCATTCATTGATTGTCCGTTTTCATCAGTTACGTCCATAACGGTGGCTGAAACTTCCACCTTTTCGAACGTAACAGCCAAACTTTAAGCAATTTTGTTATTTTTTGTAATCAAAGAGTCTGAACCAAAATTTTGGATAGCATAAAAACCTCGAACTATAGGCTAGACCGGGCGCATTTACGTACAGGGCACATTTACGCAGTGGCTTTTTTCCAAAACGTGTTATAATTAGTGTATCACAAGTCGTAATAGATTGATGCTGCTCCCTAGCAAGTACTCTCAAAAGTTTTTTTTTAAATGTCCCTCGAGTTTTGATATAGCATTTGTTTGAGGAAAACCTGTTTTTTTTTTTTTTTTTTTTTTTTTTTTTTTTTTTTTTTTTTGCCAAATTGAGTAATTTTTGTTTTGAACTAATTGACTGTTATCGTGAACTAACAATGCTTAAATGAAAATGAACAAACATTTGAATATTAGCAGAACTTTATCGTTGTTTGAGAAACAGTATAACGAAGTTAGATGGCAAAATAATAATAAATGCTGTTCTGTAAGTGGAACTGGGTCAGTAAGCGAAACTGCGTGCACGTGCTCCGGGTACGGGGCAGGGTTTAAGCAACAGACAGTGATTAAAAAATTATATTTTTGACTCTTAAATACTCAAACAGCGCAAAAACTGAATGCACACAAACTTTGACTTTACTAACTGCTTTATTAGACCATAACGATTAAAATTTCCTAACCATGAAACATGCAAATTAGAAAATCATTGAACAAAATTCGCGTTAACGTTCCCCGGTCTATCCTACAAGAAAAATAAAATGTAGATTTTTATCGAACCAAACTGTAACAATGTGCATCTAAAGTTTGATTGTTGATAAAGTTAGTCCATTACGGTGGAAGTGCCCAGAGCTAAGGTGACGTTGTCTCTTGGCGAGATTTGACAGGCTGTGGCGCCAATGTATTTGAAACCGTTTTGCGAAAACATAACTAACTCTGCCCGGTTCTTGGACGTTAAAATACTTCAATCCATCGTAATAACATTTGCAGAAATAGTACTCTGTTGCAAAAGCCTTGATAGTTAAAAGCGACGTTGCAAATGTTGTTTTCCACAATCGAGTTATGATTAATTTTGAAATAGTCAACTGTACCAATGAAAAACTTGTTTGAAATAATTTATGGCTGAAGTGGAATAATAATTCATACAGAGTTAGAGTGTTCTGTATTGTTTTTCTACACAAGAGTAAGCTCGTTTATTTCTGGAAAAACCTTTTATTTAAAACTGAAAAAAAAAAATCAATTGTGTCAGAGAATATACAACTGTACTTGTACAAATCTTTCCACAATGAAAAAACGAAGCAGATGTCCATCATGCAGTGTTCACAAATGAATGCATCGTTTTTCCATATGTTTTTCGACTTATCATTAAAAATTGTTGTCAAAATTATAATTGAAAACACGCTTAGAAAAGAACAAAAACAACATTGATTGTTCTTTAAAAAAACGATGGAAAGGGAAGAGTAAAGGAATAAGAAGAAAAGGAAAAAAAAAAGAAAGCAGAAAAAAAAGAATCAGAAAAAAGAGAAAGAAAGAAAAAAGGGAAAAAAAAGAAACCATATTTTCCCATTGCGCTTATCGCAGCAAATCTCAGCCGAACTAGCTTCAGACAGCTAACGACAACTGAAACACAGTCTAACCGGAAATTATTTTCTGAAACATTCTCACAGCATTAAACAAAAGAAGAACGAACGCACATATCAGTTTTATAGTACTCTGGATTAATCTATCCAGCAGCTATAAACTGTGTACTTTCTTAATTGACTTCTTGACAAAAGCTTTAAAGTTGAACTGGTACAGTTGAGAATAGTAATGAAGAACAAACTAGCTAGGATTGACAGCTATTAGTTGAGCTTTTCCTCCTTACTACAACGATCGAGTTTAAGCTCCATTGCATCTTATTAACCGGGAGAGAAACGTTCGCCACCTGAGTGAGACGGCAGCTATGTGTAAATCTGCTTAATCTAGTATTCTGTTGCTAGTAGAAAGTTCATTGGCACGAATGATATATTTTTAACTCACTATATAAGAACTCAGATATATCCATGTAAGAACTAATATTATGTTTAAAACACATTATTTAACACCTTTGTTCATTTCCGAGCAGAACTCGCCGCTTATTAAAATCACATTTGTCCTGAGGGCATTTGATTTTATAAAGCGGCTGAATTTATAAACCGACATACACTAAAACTACACTTAAAGGAAAAGTTTTTAAAGATCACTTATATGAAAAATAAATAAATTACCGTAGTTCTATATAGTTTTAAAAGTTTCAAATACAGTAAACTAAATAATATTTACATTTTTATTTGCAGACGGGTCTTAACCCATTAATGACTGACAGTTTTTTTTTCCAAAGATATTTTGTATACTAGTTACAAACAGTGTTTAATGGACAGGAAAAATAATAAAAAATATCAGGTAAAAAATAATTTTTTTATTAAGGAAAGAAAAATCGTCCCTTAAAAGTTACGATAGACCCCAGAGGTACATACTTTTTTACTAAAACTTTTGTGCCTTACTAAAATTTTTTTCTGCCTACGATATAATATTTAAAAGACATTTTATAAGAAGAAATAAAATCAGCAATTAACATAAACTGGGAAGCTGGGAATAACTTTGAAAATTTAGCTTTTTTTCTTGAGATTGTGAACAATGTCACTTTTGATAAAGATGATATTAAAACTGCTACAGAACACTTTACAATGGTTATGTGCTTCAATCTGTTAATAACGAATTAAAAGAATACCAAGGTACTAACTGAACACTATTATTTGGTTGAAATGTTCATTTTGGGGGAAAGTCAGACCCTTTTTTGGACCATCCTAAAAAAAGGACGCTAGGCATTAATGGGTTAAAATACTAGTGTAAAAATATTTGATTAACGGATATTGTACATGCAGTTAAGAGTGCAAATTTGGCATGCATTTCTTCATCTTCCGAGACTCTTCCACTTCTTGATGCTACATAATTTTGAAATTTATTATGTCTGTGGCAATTTTCAATGTAACTATAACTGTCGTTTTCAAAAATCTGCAGTTACTCTTCAAAAACTTGATTTTATAGAACGGCGATACTAATTTTATTAAAGGATAGTTTTAGCATGTTTTGATATTGTAAGAATTCAGTTCCTGCAGATTTGATTTTAAAAACGGGCTGAATTTATAATCCAGTGATTTTATAAGTGGCGGTTACTGTATTGATATTTTTATTTAAATACCATGATGTTATAAAACCATGAGTTACAAAACCATGATATATTAAAACCTTAATACATCATGGTTTTGTAACTCAAGAGAAGGATCTCACTTAGAAATGTTAATACGATTTTGTTCATATACTCTAATACGTTCATCATTACTATTAAGCATGTAAAAAAACAATTTGCTAATGCTTATTCCTATTTATTTATTCTTAGTTTAATTTTTACTGTCAGATCCTAAAATAATGTAATGTTAAGTAATGAAAAGTAAGCAATACAGCTAAAAACATAACACATAGAACTATGAATTAAAAAACAATATGCTTATAATACTATAAGAAAATAAAATTTAAATGTGTCATAGGAGGGGGGGGAGCTAGTGGTTCAGAAACGTTGGTACGTTATTAATTGGAGGTCCACTTTGAGTTGTACTTTGAGAATCTCTGGTATGCCTCGGATCACATAGCTCTTAAATAGCCAATCCATATGTACGTTGCATAAATTTTATAACTAGTCTCCAAAGATTTTGGAAACCTACTTCGAATGGATTAAACTTAATAATTAAATAGTGTATTGATATGAACAAATTTTTTCATTCATTAAAGTAGGGAGGAAAAAATAAATTTTTCCTATCACAGACGTATGTAGATGCATGGTTGAGTGGTAAATTTGCATTTTCCGAACATTTTCCATTTAATATCATTAATTTTCAGAAAATATTTTTAAAAAAAATCCTCTCTAATAAACCCAAAATAAATTACAAGCACTAAATACAATATTTCAAATTCATAGAATATTTTCAATGAATCATATTCATTGATTACCTGCATAAAGTAATTGAGAGAAAATGTGTAATAGGGAAGCATTCGAATTTTCAATTTTATTTTTGTGTGATAGAATAACATACATGAACACATCATAGGCATTTCAAAAAAAATTTAATATCGTTTTCTGCACGAAATGTATAAAATCATCTCCCTGACACCCGTTGCAGGTTATTGAAATGCCCCTTGACGAATCCAATCTTCAAAGTGAATTAATCTACAAACGAATTGAAAACGGAAAGAAAAAAAAAAACTCCTCAATGAAAAACTAGTGAGGCTGCATTACAACTTTCCTGTGGAAGACTTAAAAAAAAACAAAAAACATCTATATGACGTCACTGGTTTTGTTTCTCAAAAACCTCGTTAAAAATCAATAATTGTGTTTTAAAACTTGGCGATATTGATTTTTTTTTGTAAGTCTTGATTCGGTGATGTTATAAGTGGATTGTAGTTGTTTGCCAGGAATGAAGACTAATTTTGCTATAAAAATTCTTTATACACTATATACATACTTTACATCACAAGTGCAATAATCATTTCAACTACGCTAACCAATATAGCGATTCTATAATCGGGCCCAATACCCTAATTCAAAACAATAATGCTCCTTTGCTGGAACTTTGCCAAAATACAACCATTTTGCAAGAAAACTAATGGCAAACTAGAGTAAAATTAACAGCGCTTAGAGTTTTGAATAGCTGAGTGGTTCTCCGCCAGCTCGCAGACACGCTCGAAATTTTTGCTCTGGAATTCAAGGCTAAACTATGACTATGACATAACAAGTTTCTTAACCATATCTAGAAGTCAAAGTAGGAATATTTAATAGGTTGATATTTCCCTATTGAAATTATTCATGTTTCTCAAAACATTTGAGAGGGAAAATATAGCTTGGTGAGTAATGAATGCTTTTTTAAGTCAAGAAAACATTCCTCTGGTGCATGCAAAGTTTGCGACTCTAGCTCACTGCTAAATGATAGTTAATTAGTTATTTTTAAGAAGTAATTTCTTTGCGGGGTAGAATGGGGAGTTTGTTTCAGTCAAAAGTACTACTTTTTGTTACTGAAATTGATAGAACGATATAAAAAATAACATGGGCCCGGAAAATACTTTAATTTTCCCAACAGTTTATTTTTTATTAATTTTTTTAAACACCCTACCTTGAAAAGGGGCGTGGTTTTTGTGACGTCAGTGGTGCACACATACCTACCAGCTCTCTTTCCAATAATAACACCATTTTGCTTGACTTGAGTTGTCTAATCGCAGGAATTGGTGACGTCACGTCTTTCGTCATCTCACGACAACCAATTAGATTTCGCGCTTACGTGCACCACTGACGTCATGCGCAGATGTTTTTTTTTTCGGAATAGCATCTGCGCACCGGTTAAAATAATCCATAAAAAATATATAACTGTGTCAAAAAATAAAAAAATGGTCAATTCCTATGTTTTGAAGCATGTTCTTTCAGAAAAAAAAATCCTTTTGAAATTTCGGAAACTTCCCCATTGTACTTACAATACGATAATAATATGAGAATCCCCATTTTTATACTTAAGTTAGTATGACTCTGTGTTACAAATAAGATTCATCCTGACCCAAGTGTGTTATTTTTAAAACTATTTGTTCAACCTTCTTGTACCTTCAACCCCAAATGCACGTGCCTGCAATATTTTTGAAACTTTATGCATTAATAACAACTTTATCATTTCCTTATTTTCTGCTTTATTTTTAGCAAATGTTCGAGAGATATCCCGAAAGCAAAGCAGCAGATATTCAGAAAGAAGTAACTCATAATTTTCTAAAATTTTAATAAAAGCACTCTAAAAGTGAAATATTTTTATAGCAAGAAATGTTACGCAAATTTTCATATTTTATATCGTCCGATAAATAACCCACTTTGAGTGTGCAGCTCGACTGAAAGCAAAACTTGGATGGAAATCCATGCCTGAGATTTTAAATTCCACTGTACAGAATATAAAATATGAAAGGCGGTTTACTTTCCCTGATTTTTGCATAAGAAATATTGCTCGTATTATGGGAATATTCCCCTGCCAGGACGGGAAATATATTTGTATCGAAGAGAAAAATTAAACATTGGGAAGGATAATGTTACTTGCGGAAGTTTTACATTTAGAATGTGTTTCATTGTAGAGGTTATCTCATTTTCCCGAAAAACAAATTATGTATTTTGGGATTTGGTTTAAATATAAATCGGGCCGGAACATCATGATAAAAATACGCTAAAACTACATAACTTTTGTTTTTTTTTTTACATTCTAGGTTTAAATAAAGCCTCTGATATTGTTTGTATAAACAAAGCGTTAGCATAGGAAGCATACCAACCATCTGTGAAATATTTTTGCATTTCATGTAAAGATTGCCTATGGCACACTGCAAAAAAATAGACTGTTGTTTTTACAGAAAAATAGTAAAACCGGAGGTTTCAATTTAAAACTGTAAAAGCGTAGTAATAAACGGTAAAACTAGCTATTTTACAGTTCAGTACTGTAAAATTAGCAATTTCACAATTTATTACCATATAATTAGCTGTATTATACTGTAAAAAACAACAGCATAATACTGGTAGCAGAGGTTCCAGTTTAAAACTGTAAAATGCAAATTAATAAACTATAAAACTAGCAATTTTACAGTTAATTATTGTAAATTAAACTGTAAAATTGCTAATTTTACAGTTTATTGCTATAAAAACAATAGTGTAATACTGGCAGCAAAGGGTCCAGCTTAAAACTGTAAAATGCACATTAATAAACGGTAAAACAAGAAATTTTAGTTTTTTACTGTAAACTAGGAGTTTTACAGTTTACTGCTGTAAAATTAGCAATTTTGCAGTGAATAACTGTAAAATTATCTGTATTATACAGAAGAAAGCAACTTTTATTTTTTACAGCGCAGTAGTCGAGTTACCAAGTCGCAAATGTCGGTAATGGCCTTTTAAAAAAGTGGGAGAAAATTTAAAAGTGGAGAGAAGAGATAGGGTACACTTCTGAGTACGATGAACTTTTACTATACGCCAATATTTCTGTTCCGATTTTAAATTTAGATTTTATTGGCTGCTTTAGCATTAACCTAAATATAAATATTTTAAGATCAACTGAAATTTTTGAGTATTGTAATCAAGTACTTATTTTATTTTATACTTTTCAGTGCGAATGAAGCTGATAAAAGGAGTCTTTAGATTTGAAAAAAAAAAAAAACATTTTTTATATATTACTTTTTATATATTATTTTTTAAGTATTTTTATATATCCTGTGTAACGGGTACAAGTTTAGAGACATACAATTTATATTACGAGTTACGTGACTCGCATTGTAGTAAAATATAAAATAGTTTGGGAAACGGTTATCATTTAAATGGTCCTGATAAAAATAGCACACAAATAAATCCCAGAGAGTATCGAGGATAAGTTTTTAGTGCCAATCGCTTAAATTTTTAAACACGTGCATAGACTTTTTTTAATGTTTTTTTTCTTTTTTAAATGATGCTATTATGTGGAAAAGTCAGAAGAAGTTTTTTGATGGTAATATTATACTATTTCTGAAATACATTTCAAAAGTACAGCTAAAAGTTGCTCTAAAACGTTAAAAATAATTTTATTATTTAAACACCATCGCTACTACTTTTAAAAATGATTTTTGAAGTCTTCGAAAGAACAGTGCATAAAATCAAACGTAAGTATGAGTATTTACAAATTTCAGTTTTAGTGAACCTAGGACCTTCAGCAATTTTCGCATACATTACATTCGTAAAACATATTTGTACAACGGTATGGATATTTCCATCTTAATTTTAAGAGGTTTTTATGAAAAATCTGAACTAAATAGGGTTGTAAGTCATTTTACCTATCGTTTTCAATTGAAGTTGTATGCTTAAAAGTAGTATTGGTGGTGTTTTAAGGGAAAAAAAGTATAGATATTACAGCAATTTCTAGCTGCAGTCTGTCCTTTTTTCTTCCAAAATTTTCTCATAACATCAGATAAAAATAGTTTCGCTGAGAAATATCAAAAGTTTATTTTCAAACACTTATTTTCGAAAAAACAATTGTTTGTATAACGGATGAACATATTAGTACAGAAGTGCAAATTATATCCAGCATTCTTCATCGTAAATCTATCTTACAAGGAACTATAAGTGAGTTTAATGTTTTGATTGATTATATGTTCTTACTCAAAAGTCTTTGAAATTTCACAGAAAATATTTTTTATAAAAAAGGACTTTTCTAATTTGGAACAGTATGGTATGAAACTAATCGGGTGTTTACTTTCTTCTCTGACACTTTTCACAGTAATTCCAAGCAGTAGAACTCTCACGTAATAACTGAACTATGTTATGGTACTTAACCATTAATCAAGTTCAAATCACGGAAAAATAATTATTAGAGTTAATTAAAACTTTTAGAGTTAATTAAACTAAAAAGAAAAAATGAATATCCGCTAAGTTTCCATACACTTATATTACATCAACGTGCAATATAGTTTAGCCATTAGTATTAATAATGGTATTAAATATATTACTTTTATATTTGCTAAGAACGTGAATTTTATCTTTTATTCAAAGTTACATACATACAGTCAAGCAAACCCACATGTAAAGCTGATAAAAGGTTATTAAAAAGAAATCATTGAGAATGTAGAGGAAATACAAATAACTTAAAAAATAATTTACCTATTTTAACGCAGGATCAAGCATTTTACTTCAGACAAATTATTGATGTCTTCTCCTCAAGACAACAGTTTTAAATAATAAAATGAAAAACAGAAAATAAGTATCCTCAAGTCACGATCATTCCACAGAAAGATATAAAATGATTTCAATGATTGATCCCTAGTCGAGTGCAAGTCATGTGGCTTTTAGAGTACACTTACACATTCAGTGCACTAGTGCGAGTTACAAATAACCTGCAATTATCGGTTTAAGCTTGAGCAGCTGCATTTTTCAGTGTTGAAGTTCGAAGTCGAAACTGAGATATTCAGTTTTGGGACAGCAAAACACATTTCAGTTACGACAAAAAAAAAAAAATAATAATAATAATTATTATTATTATCTGAATTTTGACATCTTGAATTCAAATTATGGTTTTTGCAATCACGATTAGCTATACTGCCGTGATAAGCACATTAGTGATATCTGCAGTCGAGATCAAACTGAGATGTAACTTTAAAGTTTTGCACCACTTTGCATTTGATTCAGATGATACTTTTTCAGGATTTTTTTAAAAATATGTTCCGTTCTCAAATGACCATATAAGTTTGTATTTGGGTAAAATAAGTCACAAGGAGCCAAATGGTGGCAATAACTCAATTTTGTTAAAAAATGCAGATACGATTTTCGTGCTTAGCACGGCAATATGGTGTGTGTGTGTGTGTGTATGAGTGCGTATTTGTGAAGGCGCGTGTGTATGTATGTAAGCGCGTGTGTTTACGTAGAGCTTGAAACCCGCTGCTCAGGAGAAAGCAGGGGGGGGGGGAATCACCTAGTCAAAAATCAAATGAAGCCGACTGAGATCAAATGAGAGCAATTAGCAATTTGTAAATTGGGAAATTACAGGGATTTTTGATTATACGTATACTTGCGCTCAAGAATTTCATGTTCTTTTGAACTAATGATTTTGAAATTGCCTTCGATTTTTCTAAAATGCTCTTCACTCTAAAGTACTTTTCTTTTCGGTTTTATTGGAAATAAAAGTTGTTTTACTATAACACAAATTCGCTTTCCATGCTTTTTTTCTTTTCTGTCAAAAAGTATTTGATTTTTCACCCTACCTTAGCAAAATAGCCGATCGTTCAGTCTCAACTTGAATAAAAGTTTTACTATCGTGGTAACTCCAACAGCTTTGTAAAGGTTTTAAGAACACAATCGAGAACAGTCATTATATTCACTGAAATGGTTTTTCATGAACGTTCTATTATAGCTATCCGTCTTTTTTTCAAGATTTCCTTATGACGTGAAAAATAGTTCACACTTTTTTCTTTTGAAATGTTGAGTTTTTACTCGTTTTAAGCTAAAGTAATTGTGTTGATCCCTAGCTCTTTATTTACCCATTTTAGATAATAAAGACAAAAAACAAAAGATTTAGTTCAGTTTTTAGAACAAAATTTGAGGCAGTATTTGATCTTGTCTTATTTATTGAAAAATTTTTGTAGATTATTTTTCAAAGGTAGTGGAATGTGGGGCAAAGTGAAATAGCGGGGCAAAGTGAAATACTAAAATATTTTCACAATTTGCAGCGCCACCTATCTACCAATATTTTAACTAAGTCTCTAGACATATAGTTAACTTCTGTCAGAAATAAGTAGCTTCAAAGATAAACGAAAAAAATTATACATGACATTTTCAAAATTTGATACCTTTATTGTAATATTCGTGGTTTTTGAAAACTATTTCTTGTTATTATAAAAGGATAAAATTTTTGTAGTTGTTTAAACTATTAATTGAGATCTACTGATGTCCAGTGCAGTCCATTTTATATTAGGCATTTTTTGATTGTGAATGTTCAATGTAATTTGTCAAGTGCATGCGGGGCAAAGTGAAATAGTTCATTTCGTATACTTATTTATTCATTTATAAAATCAGGCACGTATTTCTTCATCAATTAATTCAATTACATTATTTTACTTGATTATTCACTTATTTACTCATTCATTAACATTTTCTTATTCGTTCTCTATTGTATTCACTCATTTATTTTTTCTCACTTATTTATTAATTTATTTCTTCATTTACTTGCTCAATCGTTTATTTTTCTTTAATAATTATTTTTTTTTGTTTATTTATGCATATATTTGAGGAAAAATACTGTTGATCGCCGAATCGAAAAATTTTCATGACAAAAATGTTCCGTATTTTTTTAAGGTTCAAAATAACTGCCAAAGGTGAGAAATAATATTTGAACGAAAGTTTTATTACAAAATAAATTAATCTTTCTTTATGTACAATAACTTTTAGAACAAATTCTCATCTGTTCCTTTTGAAGTAGGTAAGTAAACGTAACTATTTCAATTTGCATCATACTCCCCTACATTTTTAGCCATTAAAGTTACATAGATTTGAGAACGGTTAAATATATTTCTTGTCCTGCGTCCCATAGATTCTGAAAGAATATTTCGAATGGAAAAAACAGAGAGCGTGACTTAAGGTCTGTCATAAGGAGCCATCAGAGGAATGATTAGATGCACACCCGAGTTGATATCCCCTTTTTAAGTATTTACTTACAGGACAAGGCCATTTATATTCGATCACACTAAAGCTTTTCTATCAAAAAATTTTGAAAACTTACTTGCATTTTCTTGAAACTTTGATAAGGTTTTATAAAAAGTAATAAAAATTATGTTACGTCAAAAATCAATAAAATGTTTAAAACTAAGTGATAAGGAAAGCTAGTTCCACAAAATTTGCATACGAAGCGACTGTGGGTCTTTGAAGTGGGGGTTTTTTTTTTTTGCCATGTATTCAGAAGTTTAATAAAAAAAGGTTATAGTCAATAGATTTTAACCATTTTGAAGAGTAAATTCGTAAAAGTATTTCCCTATACTTTCATGACTGTATTACGTATAAGTGAAATGATTAATTTTTGATACTCATGTTTTAGTGAAAAGGTTTTTGCTTTGCTGAACAGCAAGCTTTAGTAAAATATCGATTAACCTAATTGACGGATGCCGAAGCACTTATGGCAAACCGTTAACTTCGTATAAAAGAGGTTCTTAAAAACGGCTGAAACTTTAACTCTTGATTTACATACCGAATAATTCTGGATTACAGCATTTACAAAGTAACAACTAAATGTGTTTTGTTTTTAATTTTGTCTGCTATGACGACTATTATAAACAACAAATTTGTTCGCTATCAGTAATACAAGTCAGAAAATGTAATGCAAATTTAACCAGACGTAGGGGAAAACCGCCTATATTGGACCAGTACTTAAATTGGACCTCGGGCTTAAAATCTTGTACAGATATCTATGCTACACTTTAACGGTACGAATATAAAGTTTTTTGAAATAAAATCA
>JAXGGA010004259.1:0-90616 GCA_038373865.1 Uloborus plumipes | reverse complement strand
TTCGAACATTTTTATCAATAATTTAAAACAACAAAAGAAGGTTGAGGCGTAGCAAAGTCAGGGGAAAAGAGGGAAATCCCAGTTTAGCGTTTCAATTTACTTCACAAAAAGTTGCTTAGAAGTGAATTTTTGAAACTTCAACTTTAAAAGAATCTGGGGAATAACTCCCGAATCCCACCCCTTTCCCTAATATAATCAAAGATATCCTATTACTTCGCAGTTGTTCTTCTTCTTCTTTATGGGCTAGTAACCCAAAATAAATAAGATGGCTGTGTACTTAGCACTGCCTTTCTTTTGTATGAGACAGCTTTCAAAAAGAACTGCATCAAGATGACTGCATATTTAGGACTTCAATTTTAAGAAGTCTGAAATCTGGAAATTAGTAAACCCACCAAAAGAAGGGGGGGGGGGGGAATGCCCTCTCCCCTTCATTAAAGATAATTGAAAACTTCGTTTGGAGGACTTCAATGTTGAAAAATTCTGGAGATCCCACTAATCTTCTAGTCCCCTTCATATCACGATAGATCCTCAACATTTTTGCTTTTAGGACTTCAATTTCAATAACATTTCCCATGGGCGAAGCCCAAAACCACTGATTATCTAATAATTTCGCTTTAAAAGCTAACTTTTAAGCACCCACCCCCCCCCCCCCCTCTCACTAACATCCTTAAATTTAGTCTTATCTTTCGTTTCAATGGCTTCAATTTCGAAACATTTCCGTGGAAGAGCCCCGAAACTTGTTTCTTAACTGTTTTTAGGGGTACAAATTCAAAAAGAGAGCCATTGAACCCTTCTCTCCCTAACATGTTCGGAGATAATCTATAATTACGAAGTTAAAGTTTCAGTTTCGAAAAATTACCAGGGTCAGACTCCCAAATCGAAAATTCCCTTAATTTTTAACATCACCAAAAGTCGTCTGAAACAGTTTTAGATTACAATTTCAAAAAAATTTCCGAAGAGAGTCTCTAGCTCCTCTCTCTAACATTGTCGGTGATAACAGTTGCAAACATTTCATGATTCAATTTTAAAATGGTGATTGGAGACTGCAAAAAATCATCCGAAATGCATTTTTAAGACTACAAATTCAAAAAAATTCCGGGAGAGACACTTCGGACTCCCTATTTCTGAGTGAATAATTATGATTATAATTGTTATGATTATAGTTGTTATGATTATATTTCTAGTGATTCTAGTAATGATTCTCTCACACCAGGAAAGGTAAAAACCCACTTGCTCTGTTTTCATTTAAGATGAGTTTTGAGTAAGTTAAAATGCTGCCAATTTTGACCCCCCCCCCCTCTCCTCCCCGCTCTCTTTTTTTTTTTTTTTACTTTTTGTCCTTGTGATGGTCCCGTGACTAGCGGCTGGACTATTCTTGGAAAAGGGATCCGAGAAACTTCAGTAGCAGTAATCGAACTTTTCACTCTGAAATTTTAGTTAAAATTTCTAAATACGCATTTCGAAGCTAGCAACTTTTATCATATATTATTTTTAGTAGCCTATCCAAAAACATTTTTGGCCTACCCTGGATATTCATTCTGGCTACGGCCCTGCTAGCTATACTCCTAAGGAGTCATTAACACGTCCCTGTGGCAAATTTCTCATTAACACTTATACGCGGATTTAGGCTGTGAATTCTAAAGGAGCAACAATATCTGGGGAGGGGGTGTTCCCCAGTCGATGAGGGTGCAGGGGGTTTGCCTTTGTAAAATGTGATTTAAAAATGCCGGTTTTAGCTCATTTTAGAGCAAATTTTATAGGGAATAATGTGTATGAACTTGCAACAGTATTTGATGGTTATATGGTTTTTGATGAAGTACATTACAATAGTTTTTTTTTTTTCGGCTTGGTTAATTATGCTTTTCTCAGACAGAGTCATGGGCGCCCATATGCGAAATTTTAAGGGGGGGGGGTCAGATATTATCCTCATAGTTTACAATTAAAAGATATATATTTATTCTACATATACATGTGTGTGTGTGCGCGCGCGTGTGTGTTTTTCTTTGATTTACTAAGAATGTAAAAGTACTAGACTCGTTAAGATATACATTTTTTGAATTTACTATGACTTAATTATTATTGAGATTACTAAACACCTTTTGACCGCTCACAGATAATGCATGTAGGAGCGTCGCAAGCCCGTATCCAGAAAAAAATTCGGGGAGGGCCCATTCCGTATATTGACCAAACGCACACATTTTTGTATCTTATGAATCTTTCTTCTTACTGATTCCCCCGTCCCTCTGCTGTTTTTTGTGTGTTTTTTATTATTATTATTATTTTTTTTTTTTTGTTAATTGTTTCATGAACTGACCTTTATTAGGGGAGGGTTATCAAAAGAGAGATGCAATGAATTCTTTTAAGTGGTGTAGAATATTCGTAATCTTTGGGGGTCCGGGGGTTTCTCCCCGGGGAAATTTTTGAAAAAAAGTTTTAAAACTCTGCATTTTTAGGCCTTGTATGGGGCAATTGGGTTTTAAAAAATATGATGGAAAAATAAACAGACAAAAAAATTATAAATGTGCTGCATTATTTTTCTTTTGCAAATTAAGACCAATCAAAATATTTTTTTTCTTTTGTAGTTTAGCAAACGATTAACATTAATCGACAAAGAGGACGAACAAGGGAGGCGAAAAGATAAACATATCATCACTTGCTTACATCGATTTTCAGTATAGTTATATAGAAGTTTTTGATCAATTTTCCAACTCACCGCCAGAAACAGGACTTAATAGTATAAAATGACCAAGAGTACAAAGCGCATAAAATCCTTTAAGAAGAAATAGTGTAGAGATTTAAAAAATGATTAACGGGAGAGTAATATTCTGGCCATTTAGTTCATTCATAGTTTATTTATTTGATATAAAATTTCATTGAGGCACTTTTAAAGGAGTTTCAAAAAAGTACTTAATGATTTTCAAAAACTCTAAAACAGGCCCGGAACCCCCCCCCCCCGAAACCTGAAATGTTTTGTAATGTAAAATAGAAAAAAAAGTTTTATTTTTTTCCAAATACCAAATGCTAGAAAATGCCGAGTTATCTTGCCATCCTCTTATCAGCCGACTATTAATCTTAACCACTAGTTTGCACTAAGGTCTGCACATAGGGGAGTTTCCCAAGCAAATGCGGTGTCGGTTGACCCACGAACCTTTGTTTGCCTTTGTTTTTGTAGGAAGACACACAATGTTATAATCCTAAGAGCGATTTCAGTGAGATTAGAGTTATTAAAACTTGGCATTTTTAATAGTCTATTCATTAATGAGTGAAGAAAAGATGTTTTCCGAATAAATAGTACTAAAAGCAAAAAAAAAAAAATACTAATTTCCAAGGAAGTGCTCGAGCCCCCCCTTGCCCTCCCTTATGGGCTCCCATGGACAGAGTAAAAGAAGTTGTCATGACATACCAATAAATACCCAATTGTAAAGTATACAATTATGCTATAATACAGTACTAAATGATAAATAATTTTCAAATTGTGTATATTCGGTGTATGAAATTATTTATTAAATTTTTTCAAATGCATAAAAATTCTTTTTTTTATATGTAGCATAATTTATCTCGCACTGGCGATGTGCGGTGACAAAGGGGTCACACAAAGAGCTGCATATTTATTTTTGGGTTTGCTTTCAAGTAAATTAATTTGCATCGTAACTATGAAAAAGTATAAGTTATTTTCCAATCTATATTTCTGGTAAAATATTTTCCATTTTTATTTTTTCTAAATTCAATCAAGAATGTTGCGGCGGACCCCTTTGGCACCCCCGTAAATCCGAACACCTTAAGCTATACTGATTGAAGAAGAGAAACTTCTTGGTAAACATCGCGTACGGCAACGAACGTATTAAAGTATATAGATATCGGAAGCAGTTGGCGGCCTTTATTTCTTAATGGGGAGTGGGGCATGAGTAGGGGTTCTGGGTTGAATTTTTCGTAATATAAATCTCTAAAACGTAACTTTATAAAGCTATGTTTGGTCACTTACAAAGGGGAGGTGTCGCGATCCCTTTCTGGATCTGCGCTTGGTTTCTAGGGCTCTTTTATGGTAATTTCGTAATTTATGGAAGTTAAAGCCCCTAAAATGCAGTTAGAAGCTACTTTTAGTTTTGTTAATGGCAGGGGAGGAGGAGTCACGCAAGGGCGCGTTATAGGTTTATAAAGTAAAAATAAACATTATTGCATGACATCAGGGATAAAAAAGAGGTGCTTACCCCCCAGAACCCTTGCTTTGAAGACATATTGCTAATCCAGTGTGCAAGCACATGTAAGGACCGTTATGACCTCCCCCTTTCACCTCCGAAATAATTTTTGGCAAATATTAATTATGAATGTAATTGTACCAGGAAGAAAATTTTTGGTTTTGGCTGCACCAATACATGAAATAATTGTCTGGAATGGCGTTCCGTAAAAGCAGAAAAAATACCAAAACGCAGTACTGATTCCACCCCCCTACAGTTCTATAATAAAATGAAATCCGCAAAATACACGGAAAATCAGAACACTGTCTTCTACGAAACTGGTATGCCTGCAGTGACGTCACGAAAATGAAGATCTTCAGCTGTATTTATGTGGCACAAACCTCGACCATTTTTGGGCCTCGATTTTAGGGATACACCCTAGGCGAACATGATTGACTTGACCATAAACGTTAGAACCATTAATTGAAGAACGAGATGTCTCAGAAAACTCTATATATAATTGATTTTTATAGAGAAAGGTTTGGCAACATATTCAAATGAGAAGTGGAAATTTTATTTTTTTGTGCTTACTTTTGGCATCAGATGGAAATCAACAACGGTGGCGGGAATATCGGATCCAGCAGGGCAGAGAATATCACGTGACTACACGGCAACCGGAAAGCTATTTCAGTGTGGGCGTGGCTTAAAGGAGATAATAGCAGACAGCTTTCGAATCGCGTAGTGTGGATTTGAATATGGTCTAATACAAAATAATTCAAATATAATAAAGACGAAATTAAGCACAATTAAGGATGCCAGATGCAATGTTTTACGAAAACGAGTAGTATCTTTCACATGAAAATCCAAAATTGATTTTTCTGTTCTTTTTCGCAACTTAATTTTGTTTCAGAATTTTAATTCCGGTTTATTTTGCTCATTTTCAATCGTTTTGTTTAACTCGAAAAAAATCTTTTGTGTAATAGAGAAGTTAAATTCTAATTTGCTTAAAAAAATTAATGAATAAAATTCATCACCACACCAGGATTTAAAAAAATAAATAAATAAAGGAAAATAAAGTTGAACTACATTGAAAATCAAAAATTATATTTAAAAAAAAAGAAGAAAAAAAAAGACAAGCTTTTCTCGACTTGTGTACTTTTTTTTTATCGAATACATTATGGAATAACAATTTGGTTTTATTTCTTGATTCATTTAGGCAGGGTGTCAATGATTTAAATCAATTGATTTAAACCAGTGATTTAAATCAAATGATTTTTTTTAAAAAATCATTGATTTAAATCATTTTTCAACTTAAGCTTAGAAATCTTCTTGATTTTTTTATTTTCATAAATTCTGTTTTTTGCTTAGTTTTAGTTTCTGTTTTTTGCATAACTTTTCTTCCTAAAATTGATTTTTGTCCTTATGGTTTTCTCTCACTTATTTAATACTTCTATCTATTCATTTTTTCTCTCCTTACTCAATCTAATTATTCACATTTTTAGGCAATGGAGACTTTTAAATTATATTCGGCATTATTATTATTATTATTATTATTTATTTTTTTTGAAATTGATAAGGAAGTTAAAAGGCAATACACGAAAAGATGGTTGTGTATCTTTTGATTTTTATCTCATAGAACACTTTTCAATTTAAGATAGTAAGAGTAATGTTGAAAAAGAGAAATTTGCTGGAAACTGCTAACACGTTTTTCAAAGTTACGAGAAATCATATTTTCAGTGTAAAAATAAATAAATAACAGAGCATATTAATTAAAAGACATGTAGCAATGTCCAATTTATTTATTTCCTTCTGTTGTTATGTTTTTCAGTGTGTTACTATGTCATCTGTATTATACTTATGATTTAAATCATATGCATTTGTATTAAAATCGTTTGCATTGAATGTTATGAAATTTTTTTGGTGACATAATAAATGAAATTTTGTTTTGAAATTTTTAACAATATCAATTTCATGCTTACTAATATTCATAAGTATAGCTAATCAGTTACGAAAGTTTCTGAAGTCTTTTTATATATATATATATATATATATATATATATATATATATATATATATATATATATATATTGTAACGAGTCCGTAGCACCTTCAACTTTCTTCAAATGAGCATTCCAATCTTGAGGAAGTAACTATAAATTTATTTACAAGTATTTACACTATTTACAATAAGAGCAGAAAACAATTGCTAAACATCAGCAATTAGGCAGCAAACACTACACTGTACTCTCAACAGTAATTCAGCACCACGTATCTAACGTGAACAGTAATTAAGCAATTACAAAAGCAAAACAAACATTCGCCCAAGCGAATAGCGAATAAAACGAGTCACCAGAATCAAATCTGAAAACAACTAACTGACTTGTGTTCAAGGCCAGCTATTTATACACGGAAAGAAATGTCCACAATATTCGAGAAAAAGCTGGAATATTTTGTTTCATTCCTAACATTACGTAATCCATTCACAAATTCTAGCGATAAGAAAAAAAACCACGCGAAAATGTCTTCACGCTTATTAAAGTTAGGGCAAGTGTAAAAACTACAAAGTGTTACAGGGCCGGTATACTAGTGATAAAGGTGATATCTTCAGATACTTTTGCAACATGACGTCAGATAAAACCAAAACTAATGAAAATGATGCAAGGCAGGAAAAACAACAACTATTTACAAGATTTGTAACATTGCCCCCTTCCCAAGGACTGCACGTCCCGGGCAGTACAATCCCCAGAAAGGAAGCAAGGGAAAACTTACAGATACACACATTACATGATGACCAATCATAAACATGATAAACAATAACAATGAGAACATGAAAGAAATAATAACATTGATAAAGTAATATTACAAACAATTAAAGGCAAAAGTTATTTACAAAATTTACAAACAAATTACCATGGTAGCTTTAGATTTATTTTACGAACTATGGCCATAGTATGGGGCTAGCCGATCATAATGTACAACCCTAGGTTTTGAATGTGATGACTTCTGGATCCTCACTACGACGTCGTTCAGCCGGTGAAGGACTGTGTAGGGTCCATCCCAATGCGACTGCAATTTGGGTGACAAACCTTTACGTCGGATGGGATTCCATAGCCACACCTTGTCACCTTCTTGAAAGTCATGGCCAGTGGACCTTGTGTCGTATCGGGTCTTCATTTTCTCCGTCGCGATGTTGATTCGCTCCCGTGCGAAGTGATGAACGTCCTCCAACCGGGCCTGGAGATCCTGGACGTACTCCTCAGGCGATGAAGGCGCATCTGGAGGGAGACCGAAGACGAGATCACAAGGCAGCCGAAGCTCTCGGCCGAAGAGCATCTGTGATGGGGAATATCCGGTGGTCTCGTGGACAGCACTGCGGTAGGCCAGCAGGAACAGAGGAAGTTTCTTGTCCCAATCCTGTTGATTTTTGGAGACCATAAGCGAGAGATTATTAAGGATTGTCCTGTTGAATCTCTCCACCATGCCGTCCGATTGTGGGTGTAGTGGTGTCGTTCGAGTTTTCTCAATTTTGAGGATATCACATAGGCCCTTAAACACAGCAGAGATGAAGTTTCTTCCCTGATCGGAATGGATCTGCAAAGGTGTCCCATATCTCGAGATCCAATGCTGGACTAGAGTCTCTGCTACAGTGGTAGCTTCTTGATCCGGAATGGAATATGCTTCGGGCCATTTGGTGAAATAGTCAATGGCAACGAGGATGTATTTGTTCCCATCAGTAGTTTTCGGTAGAGGACCAAGAATGTCGATCCCGATTCGTTCGAAAGGAGCTCCTACGTTGTAAAGATGTAGCTTCCCGCGGCTTCTTCTCTTCGGTCCTTTACGGGCAGCACAGGCGTCACAAGAATGACACCACTTCTCCACGTCATCCTTCGCCTTGCTCCAGAAGAAGCGCTCTCGAACCTTGTGGAGGGTTTTCAGGATACCAAAGTGTCCTCCAGTCGGACTACTGTGCAATTCCTTTAGAACGTCTGGAATTCTTGATCTGGGAATGAGTAACTGCCATTTGAATGCTTTACCATCGTCAGATTCCCATTTCCGATACAGGACGCCATTTCGCAACTGGAGAGATTTCCATAGAGCCCAGTATCTCTTCGTTGCAGGACTGTAGATAGAAACGTCTTGCCAACTAGGTCGCCGACTGTCCTTTTCCATTAACTCTATGATAGGCTTTAGGTCTGGGTCTTCAAGCTGATCTTTTCTAACTTGGTCGTCACTCCATGGATCAGGATCTGAAGATGATGAAGTAGCAGTAACTTGACAGGCAGTAGGGATTGTCATCCCGTACTGTTTCTCAATTCGGGAGCAATAATGGCAGTTCTCGGAACAAGGTCTTCTTGATAATGCGTCAGCATTACCGTGTGACGAACCTTTTCGGTGCTTAATCTCGATGTCATATTCCTGAAGCCGCTGTATCCACCTGGCTACCTGGCCCTCTGGATTCTTGAAATTCAAAAGCCAAGTTAAAGAGGCATGATCGGTCCGGAGCAGGAATTTACGGCCGTAGAGGTAATGATGGAAATGTTCTACAGCTTTAACTATGGCGAGCAATTCCTTTCTCGTGACACAATAATTTCGCTCCGACTTGGATAAGCATTTGCTCCAGTAGGCGATGACATGTTCGTTACCGTCTATTTCTTGAGATAAAACAGCTCCAACGCTCTCGTGGCTCGCATCAGTGTCAAGTATGAAGGATTTTCCAGGCTGAGGATAAGAGAGAATAGGCGTTGATGTTAAAGCCTCCTTCAGTTGTAGAAATGCATCCTCGCATTCTTTGGACCATTCAAATTTTTGTTTGCTCTCCGTCAGCTTATGCAAAGGTCGTGCAATGTTGGAAAAACCCTTCACAAACTTCCTGTAGTACGTGCAGAGCCCCAGGAAACTTCGCAGCTGATGGACATTTTCGGGGCGGCTCCAATTCTTGACTGCGGATACCTTATCCGGATCTGTTCGCACACCATCAGAAGAGATAATGTGACCAAGGTAGTTCACCTCCCGACGGAACAAATTACATTTGTTGGGGCTTAACTTCAGGTTGGCTTCCTTAAGCTTTTGCAGCACCTTCCTAAGATTAGCCAAATGTTCCTCAAAACTGCGTCCTATGATGATGATGTCGTCCAAGTAGACAAGACAGGATTCATAAGAGAGTCCTCGCAGCACTGATTCCATAAGACGCTCGAACGTGGCTGGTGCATTGCAGAGGCCGAAGGGCATCACTTTAAACTGCCACAAGCCTTGTCCGGTTGTAAACGCCGTCTTCTCTCGGTCGTCGGGGTGTATCTCCACCTGCCAGTAGCCGCTCTTTAAATCCAGGGTCGAAAACCACTTGTGTCCGGAAAGGGTGTCCAGAGTGTCATCGATCCGTGGAAGAGGGTAACTGTCCTTCTTGGTGATGTCATTCAGGCGTCGGTAGTCAACACAAAATCTGGTGGAGCCGTCTTTCTTTCGGACCAAGACGATAGGGGATGCCCAAGGACTGGATGAGGGTTCGATGACGTCATTCTCCTGCATCTCTTTCAAGAGGATCTCAACCTCTTCCTTCTTGGCGAACGGTAGTCGTCTTGGATGCTGCTTGATAGGGGGATGATCTCCAGTGTCGATCCTATGCTGCGTTAAACTCGTGCGACCAACATCCTCGGATGTAGATGAAAACACCTGCTTGAAGTTGTCCACCAATTTTTCCGCAGCGTATCTTTGATCCTTCGATAATGGTGCACTCCCAATTAATTTCGAAGTCAAGGACTCGGAAGACACAGTCTCGGAGGAATCAATTCTTCTGATGATGCAGTTTACGGGAGTACAAGTTGCCAACACTTCTCCTTTCTTAATATTCCTCGGTCTTTCACTCACATTGGCGACTCTCACAGGAACTGCATTCCTTGAAAGGTCCACAAGCGTAGATGCCACTAGTACTCCTTTTGGGCTATTACTCTGGTTAGGATATTCAATTAGGCCGAATTTAAAGCTGTTGTTTTCCTTGATGGAGCCAGGTATTAGTATTTCTGATCTTGGGGGAATCAATAAATCTGTTTGGGCTATTACTTGATGAGCGGATTTTAAGTTATTTTCAGCATTGAAAATTGCTATGTCTTCCCTCATCGAGTGCAGCTCATTATTTTTAAAGTCGATAGAGAAATCAAATTTTCTCAAAAAGTCCAGTCCGAGAATGAAGGGATCTGTAATGTCAGCGACGAATGCCGTGTGATGGTAAGTGGCGCTTCCGAACATTATTTCTAAGTTCACTTTTCCTTCAATCTCGATTTTGTCACCTGTCACAGTTTGGAGAGTAACGCAGGGCGGCGTCCATAAGATCTTGAGTCCAAATTGACGAGCCACATCAGTCTTAATAATGGTAACGTTGGCTCCTGTGTCCACAATCATTTCGCAGGGAAACCCATTCACATAAGCGTAAATGAAGAGTCCGTTGCAGCCGCCACTTCTTGAGGAAATCTGGAAAACTTTGTGATGGGGCTCATTCCAATTTGGCGACCTCCGCCCCGCGAGATTGCCATTGCTTAGTTTTCCTGAGCTGGAGAGGGAGAGGTGCTCTTCCCTCCTGTTTCTTGGCGGGCTTCGCAGTTCCTTCGTACGTGGCCCTCACCGCCACATTTCCAGCACTTCAGCGGTTGTCTACTTTGGTCCTTGCGAGCCGTAATCTTCTTCAGGGTCCCCGAGATCTCCTTGATTTGTCGCTCAATTTCCGAGAAGCGAGTTGAGTTCGAATCCTGGGTGCTCACTTCCACGCCCCTGATTGAATGGCGATCCTTGCGGGATGTTTGCTGTGCAGCCTCGAACTTCATTGCGTAGACCAAACCGGATTTAAGATCTTTAATGTCCGCCATCCGGAGAGCCGTCTGAATTTCTGGATTTCGCACTCCGTCTATGAAGTAGTTCAGGGCCAGGTTATCGCGAACACCCGAAGGACAGTCCGAGAAGGCGAGATGGGAAAGCCTCTCAACGTCTGCTGCAAAAACTTGCAAAGTCTCTCCAGCCCTCTGGAGTCGGGATTTGAGCTGAAGTTGGCTGAATTCTTTTTGGCAGGATTCGCCAAAGCGAAGCTCCAGGGCCGATGATAAGGCTTCGAAGTCATGGTGCTTGTCCTCTGGGAAGGTCTGTAGTATATCAGCTGCATCCCCTCTCAGCGAAGCTGCAAGTTGACAGGCTTTCGTGGAAGAGTCCCAGGAGTTTGCTTCTGCAACGATGAGGAACTGCTTCTTGTAAATATTCCACGAGGTCTTCCCGTCAAACGCGGCCAGTTTGATGGATGGACGAGAAGTTCCAGCTGCAGCTACACAGTCACTTGAGTTGTTGGAGGATGCTGATAACTTCGATTCAAGTTCTTTAATTTTCTTTTCAACATTGTTTTCTACTGTGGTGATTCGATTCTCAACGCTGTCAACTTTCTCTTCCAGAGCCTCCACTTTATTTTCCACATTGGTAAATTTACTTTCCACCAAACTTTTCATTGACGTTAAATCGCTTTTAATTTCTTCAGCTAGATCATTTTTCAATTGTTCTTGATTAGTTGACAGATCAATTTTTAATTGTTCTTGATTAGTTGCCAGATCAATTTTTAATTGTTCTTGATTAGTAGCCAGAGTCGCCATATCATTCTTTATTTGCTCTTGATTTGAAGTTATGCTTGCGGTTAAATCACTCTTTAATTGTTCTTGATTCGCAGCCATGTCACTTTTAACAGCGTTGATCGCGTCAAGGAGTTTTTTTAGTTGTTCCTCCATTGCTCGAGTAATCACCATAAAATTCTGCAGTCAAAAAGTCCTCAGGAAGAAAAGTCCAAGTTCACAGATAATTCCAAGAAAGTCCTTGAAGATGCCCCACGTTGGGCGCCAAAATTGTAACGAGTCCGTAGCACCTTCAACTTTCTTCAAATGAGCATTCCAATCTTGAGGAAGTAACTATAAATTTATTTACAAGTATTTACACTATTTACAATAAGAGCAGAAAACAATTGCTAAACATCAGCAATTAGGCAGCAAACACTACACTGTACTCTCAACAGTAATTCAGCACCACGTATCTAACGTGAACAGTAATTAAGCAATTACAAAAGCAAAACAAACATTCGCCCAAGCGAATAGCGAATAAAACGAGTCACCAGAATCAAATCTGAAAACAACTAACTGACTTGTGTTCAAGGCCAGCTATTTATACACGGAAAGAAATGTCCACAATATTCGAGAAAAAGCTGGAATATTTTGTTTCATTCCTAACATTACGTAATCCATTCACAAATTCTAGCGATAAGAAAAAAAACCACGCGAAAATGTCTTCACGCTTATTAAAGTTAGGGCAAGTGTAAAAACTACAAAGTGTTACAGGGCCGGTATACTAGTGATAAAGGTGATATCTTCAGATACTTTTGCAACATGACGTCAGATAAAACCAAAACTAATGAAAATGATGCAAGGCAGGAAAAACAACAACTATTTACAAGATTTGTAACAATATGGAGATGAGTATTTAAGGTCTTCTTGGCGGGGTTTTTTTTTTACAGCATTGTTGTTTTTGGGGAGATTTTATTAACGGACGAGTTTTTTTTTCTTTCTTTGATAAAATGTGTTTTGATGCTCTTTGTACTTTTATTTATTTATTTATTTATTTATTACTTCCTTTTACGTAGTAAAGGAAGTATTGTGATCGCGAAAAAAAAAAAAATCACTCAAATTTGGGTCTAAATTTTGATTTTGCTCACCCCTGAATGAATGTTGAGTCGTTTTTTCGACCTGTCAGCACGTGCATATGTACCTGCCAACATAAACCAGCCGAAAAATCATTTTCAACCACCCCCGAGTTAATTACGACGAGTTTTCTCGTGACGTCTGTATGTGCGTATGTGCGTATGTGGGTCGCATAACTCAAAAACTAAATGCCATAGAAGCTTCTAGCTTGGTATGTAGGCTCTGAGGATGGTCTAGTTGTGCACCTCCCCTTGTGGTTGCATTTGAATGTTCCCAAGGGGGTTTTTACCCCTTTTTTGGGGTAAATTAGTGTTAATTTCAATGCAGACTCAAGTGATATGAATTGGCGCGACCACTTGGCGATATGTCGCCAAGCTTTTGGTCGCCGTTTGACGCCAACTTGGCGACATATCGCCAAGTTGGCGACAAATTTGGCGAAAAAAATATTTTTTGAATTTGGGTTCAATTTGGCGCTATTGGCGATATTTCGTGAAAAATCCACTGAATGATGTTAAAATCGGCGATATTTAGAAAATGAATCATTGTAAAACATTTGTTTTCATTGTTTCGTGGCAAACTAGGGGTGTAAATGTTCAAATTGCTATCTTGCTCACTCCTAGCACTATTTTAACACTAAGGCATCTACAAAGAAATTTACACGTAAAAGGAAGTAGTGTGGGACCCATACCAGATTTTTTTATTATTATTATTATTTTTTTTTTAACCGACTTCAACAAAGGAGGAGGTTATACAATTCGTCGGAGAAATTTTTTTTTTGGTATGTTACAAGATTACTCGAAGATGCCTGGACCGATTTCAAAAATTCTTTTTTTGTTAGAAAGGTCTTTCTTTCCGATTGGTCCCATCCTTTCGTGGTCCGGGTTCGATAACGGGAACCTGCAGAAATCTTTCGAGAAAGAAATTGGGATCACAGAAATCGTAATAATGACCATTTTGAACGCCAGGCTTCTCTGGATTGCATAATGAAATTCATTTCTATGGTCTTTTTGAAAATTTTAAACCTAGTATCTTTCTATGGCAGGAATTCAAGTGAAACACCATTGCAATCGCTTCGAGGCGATCGCAAATTGCAATCGATACTGGAAGTCGAATTACATAAGAATCGCATCTAGTAGCGATTGCAACGCATCCAAATTTGGGAATTTGCGATTGCATTGGTGAGTAGCGATCGTCCGTGTTTCACTTGAATTCCTGCCTTTGTCCTGCTTTTTTCTCCTGAACTCCAACGAACTGAAAGTCGTACCAGGTACTAATTGATTCGTAATATTTCAGGTTTTATTAGTCTTAATTTACATAAGTTTTGATAAAGGAATTCTGAAGAAAGTGAGGAAAATCTCCAAATTTTTTGCTCAAATTTAAAGCGATTTGTCCTAAATGATTAAATATGAAATACATTGTTTCAAAACGTGATTGATATGAAACAGTTATTATAATGATAACTAAAATTTTGAATGAAGGCTTAACTGAAGCAAACATGAAACTCACTAGCGTGCCACGTATGTAATACGTCATAAAATTTTAAAAAACCGCCAGCATCTAGCGTTGTTTTGAAATATAAATTAGTTGAAAAGCCGTTAATATTTAGCCTTTGATTAAACTAGTACACAAATAAATACCAGAGAATAACAAAGATTATTTTTTAGTGTCAATCGTTTAAAATTTTAGACGGGTTGATACTTTCTTTTTTTTTTCCTTACATAGTTTAGTACATTTACACTAAAAATAAAAAAATAAAATATTTTTGGAAAAAAAAATTGAACCGACTTCGGAACTTCACTCGGCAAGTGCTCTAAAAAGTAAAAAATAATTTTATTCTTTGAACACCATCGACACTACATTTAAACATAAGTTTTGAAGTCGATGCAAAAACTATAGGTGAAATGATGTTTAACTACATTTTGCCAACATTTTTCAGAGAAACCATTGAAAATTAAGAGCTGAATATTTTTACCATTACATAAATATGTGGTTGTCAATGTAGTGTATGCGAATGCGATTAAAGAACCTGGATTCATGGCAATTTATATATATAGTTAAATTATAGTTTCGTATGATTCTATATAGTGTTTTTGCACCGACTTCAAAACTTGTAGTGTCGATGGTGTTCAAAGAATTAAATTAATGTCCTGCTTTTTTCTCCTGAAATCCAACGAACTGAAAGTCGTACCAGGTACTGATTGATTCGTAATATTTCAGGTTTTATTAGTCTTAATTTACATACGGTTTGATAAAGGAATTCTGAAGAAAGTGAGGAAAATCTACAAATTGTTGCTCAAATTTAAAGCGATTTGTCCTAAATGATGAAATATGAAATCCATTGTACAGAACGTGATTGATATGAAACAGTTATTATAATGATCATGAAAATTTTTAATGAAGGCTTAACTGAAGCAAACATGAAACTCATTAGCGGGCCACGTATGTAATACGTCATGAAATTTTATAAACTGCGAAAATCTAGTGTTGTTTTGAAATATAAATTAGTTGAAAAGCCGTTAATATTTAGCTTTCAATTAAACTAGTACGCACAAGGATTATTTTTTAGTGTCAATCGTTTAAAATTTCAGACGCGTTAATACTTTATTTCTTTTTTTTTCTTACATAGTTTATTTTATGAAGCATTTACTTAAGAAAATTAGGTGAAGTTTTGCAATGGAAACATTACCTTATTTCATATGTACATTTACACTAAAAAGAATAAAATAAAAATATTTTTGAAAAAAAATTGAACCGACTTCGGAACTTCTCAGCAAATGCTCTAAAAAGTAAAAAATAATTTTATTCTTTGAACACCATCGATACTACATTTAAACATAAGTTTTGAAGTCGGCGCAAAAACTATAGGTAAAATGATGCTTACTATATTTTGCCAACATTTTCAGAGAAATCATTAAAAATTGAGAGCTGAATATTTGTACCATTACATAAATTTGTATTTTTCAATGAATGCGAATGCGAATAAAGAACCTGGATTCATTTAAATTTATATTTATAGTTTCGAATGATTCTATTTAGCTTTTTTGCGCCGACTTCAAAACTTATGTTTAAATGTAGTATCGATGGTGTTCAAAGAATAAAATTATTTTTTACTTTTTAGAGCATTTGCTGAGAAGTTCCGAAGTCGGTTCAATTTTTTTTTTCAAAAATATTTTTATCGTATTGAATATTATATTTAATACGTTTGAAAACTACTTGAAATAAAAGAAATTTTAAAAGCCTTAAATCAAAAATATTTTCAGGAATTTCACTTTAGAAAATTTCTTAAGCACAAAAATATAAATTTTACATTTAAACTGTCCAATATTCACCATTAAAAGAAATGTACAATAAAATTTTAAGAAACTTAGAAATCCTAAACTTTACAGTGTAAGAAAAGGAACGAGAAAATTAAAAAAAAAAATGTGAATTATTGAATAAATGTTTATAAATTAGCATTTGTTTATTAAATACTTTACTAAAATCACATATTATGGCTGAAAAATATTCTGTACAATTTATTTATTTAAAACTATTATTAGAATTTTAATTTAAAAATTGGTACTTTTTATTAGCGCGCTAATTTCTAGAAACAAAAAATTTATCATCTTTTACAAAATTCTTACGTAGCGACTGAATTTCTTTACCTCTACTCTCAACGCCAACCCCGTATTGCGGTGATTGACCAAAAGTAGCCAAAATATAATTCTTACATTAACTAAGCAAAATATTGGTTTGTTTAATGATGTCTATTCGGAAACATGATCAAGTGATTTACTTTAAAACCGGTCATTTTTTGCCTACTTTCCAGTTTAAAATAAAAAAAGACGAAAAAAGTATTAAAAAAAGCTTAATGCATCTAAAAAATATCGCCAAGTCCAAAAAATATCGCCAAGTTAAAAAAATATCGCCAAGTCCAAAAAATATCGCCAAGTTAAAAAAATAAAAAGGTAAAATGAATATCGAAAAATTAAAAATTTGAAAGTAGGGTATTGAGATGGGGAATTTGTGTCGGTCGGTCGGTCGGTCTGTCTGTCCCCCCCCCTAATAACTTTTGAATGAACATTCCGATTTGGACAAACTTTTTTTTGTTGGAAAGATCTCGGCGAGTACAGCTCATTCCCATATTTGATTTTTCGATTTGAACAATTTTTGGTTCAACTTTGAACCGTTCAAACAACCTGTCCCGCGATGCTAACTTTTGAGTGAACAGTCCGATTTGAACAAACTTTTTTTTGTTCGAAAGATCTTTTCAAGGATACTTCATTCCCGTATCTACATTTTCGATTTGAACAATTTTTCGTTCAACATTGAACCGTTCAAACAAGCTGTCACCCATAATAACTTTTGAGTGAACAGTCCGATTTAAACAAACTTTTTTTTGTTCGAAGATCTCGCAAGGATACTTCATTACCGTATTTAAATTTTCAATTTGAACAATTTTTCGTTCAACATTGAACCGCTCAAGCAAGCTGTCACCCCTAATAATTTTTGAGTGAACAGTCCGATTTAAATAAACTTTTTTTTTGTTCGAAGGATCTCAGCAAGGATACTTCATTACCGTATTTAAATTTTCAATTTGAACATTTTTTCGTTCAACATTGAACCGTTCAAGCAACCTTTCCCCACCTAATAACTTTTGAGTGAACCGTCCGAATGGAATAAACTTTTTTTTGTTTGAAAGATCTCGGAGAGGCTTCCATTCCCATATTTCGCTTTTTGATTTGAACCATTTTTCGTTCAATATTGAACCGTTCAGAAAAAAAAATTAACATTAGCGCCTACGGGGAATTTAAGTTGAATGTTGATCCTGAACTTAAAGTCGGATTTCCTTCAAACTAACTTTGTAAGAAAATGGTTTTGATAAATAATGTTTGTAAAGTACTTTTCTGAGTAATCTTCTGTGAGGACTCTGATTCCGACTCCGACTCCGCAAACATGGCGGAAATGCAGGCTCAGAAAAAAACAAGAAGTTCTGTCAAGAACTAAACGAGCCTACTTTCCCGTACATCGACATCGGCATTCTAGCATCTGATCATTATTCTCTTGATCATCTGAGACTAAACATTATGTCAAACATACCTTTTTAGCACTTAAAGCTGATTTCTAAAAGCAAAATATACCCCTCTCATCAGATGAAATAGAGACATAAAAAGTAAATAAATGAATAAATGAAGTTTTGTCGCACCTTTTAAAGAATGTAACTGTTACAGTTCTTCCGTAGAAAAATTCCTCAATCGTTTTCAAAAAAAAAAAAAAAAAATTAAAAGTACAAAGTACATCAAAACACATTTTATCAAAGAAAGGAAAAAAAAACTCGTCCGTCGATAAAATGTCTCGATTTTCACTTTTAAACCGTTGCCAGTTGTTAAATATAAATAAAGAATAAAATGCCCTCGTGAATGAAACACTTTTGTTACAAAAAAAAATCGTCTGCCAAAAAAAAAATAATAGTAATAAATAAAATAACACAAATGAATAAATAAACAAAAAATCGTCTGCACAGTCAGTCATTTTTTTTCTGAGCCTGCATTTCCGCCATGTTTGTGGAGTCGGAGTCGGAATCAGAGTCCTCACAGAAGATTATTCAGAAAAGTACTTTACAAACATTATTTATCAAAACCATTTTCTTACAAAGTTAGTTTGAAGGAAATCCGACTTTAAGTTCAGGATCAACATTCAACTTGAATTCCCCGTAAGCGTTTTATTTTTTTTTTTTTGGGTTAAATTTTTGTTCTGAACGGTTCAATATTGAGCGAAAAATGGTTCAAATCAAAAAGCGAAATATGGGAATGAGCCTCTCCGTTATCTTTGAAACAAAAAAAGTTTATTCCATTCGGATGGTTCATTCAGAAGTTATTAAGTGGGGAAAGATTGCTTGAACGGTTCAATGTTGAACGAAAAAATGTTCAAATTGAAAAGTTAAATACGGTAGTGAAGTATCCTTGCTGAGATCCTTCGAACAAAAAAAAAAGTTTATTTAAATCGGACTATTCACTCAAAAGTTATTAGGGGTGACAGCTTGCTTGAGTGGTTCAATGTTGAACCAAACATTGTTCAAATCGCAAATGTAAATACGGGAATGAAGTATCCTTGATAAGATCTTTCGAACAAAAAAAAGTTTGTTCAAATCGGACTATTCATTCAAAAGTTAGCATCGCGGGACAGGTTGTTTAAACAGTTCAAAGTTGAACCAAAAATTGTTCAAATCGAAAAATCAAAAATGGGAATGAGCTGTACTCGCCGAGATCTTTCCAACAAAAAAGAGTTTGTCCAAATCGGAATGTTCATTCAAAAGTTATTACCGACCGACAGACCGACACACAAATTCTCCATCTCAATACCCTACTTTCAAATTTTTAATTTTTCGATATTCATTTTACCTTTTTATTTTTTTAACTTGGCGATATTTTTTGGACTTGGCGATATTTTTTTAGCTTGGCGATATTTTTTGGACTTGGCGATATTTTTTAGATGCATTAAGCTACTTTTTATACTTTTTTCGTCTTTCTTTTATTTTTAATGGGAAAGTAGGCTAAAAATGACTAACTGTGCAGACGATTTTTTGTTTATTTATTCATTTGTTTTATTTTATTGATTTATTTTTTTTGGCAGACGATTTTTTTTGTAACAAAAATTTTTCATTCACAAAAACATTTTATTCTTTGTTTATATTTAACGACTGGCAACGGATTAAAAGTGAAATTCGAGACATTTTATTAACGGACGAGTTTTTTTTTTCTTTTTTTTCCTTTCTTTGATAAAATGCGTTTTGATGCTCTTTGTACTTTTATTTATTTATTTATTTATTTTATTATTATTTTTATTATTATTATTATTATTTTGAAAACGATGGAGGATTTTTTCTACGGAGAAACTAACAATTACACTCTTTAAAAGGTGCGACAAAACTTTATTTATTCGTTAATTACTTTTTACGTGTCTATTTCATCTGATGAGAGGGGTATATTTTGCTTTTCGAAATCAGCTCTAAGTGCTAAAAAGGTATGTTTGACATAATTTTCAGTCTCAGATAATCAAGAGAATATTGATCAGATGCGAGAATGCCGATGTCGATGTACGGGAAAGTAGGCTCGTTTATTTCTTGACAGAACTTCTTTTTATTATTCAAATTGTTCATATCTATATACAGGGTGTCCACTCCAATCGTGGACCAATAGCTAATTTCTAAACCGTTAGAGATAAGCATATAGTTTATTTGGGAAAAAATCTCCAAATTATGAAAGGAATTTTGGGTCTATTCAATGTTTTTCAAAAAATCAAATTTTGAAAGAGTTACGAAATTTAAATTTTTATACAGCCCCTAAGTCCTATCAATCATATTTACTAAAACATTCTTGACACTGCAACGTTTAAAACTAAAAAAAAATCACTCTTCTACCACAAAAATTGACCGAGTTATGACGTTTTGAAAAATCAAGATTTTGAAGGATTTCGCATACGGTCCCTTAAACGATCTCTCGATGACGTCATGAAACAATGCAAAATCTTGATTTTTCAAAACGTCATAACTCGGTCAATTTTTGTGGTAGAAGAGTGATTTTTTTTTAGTTTTAAACGTTACAGTGTCAAGAATGTTTTACTAAATATGATTGATAGGACTGGGGGGCTGTATAAAAATTTAAATTTCGTAACTCTTTCAAAATTTGATTTTTTGAAAAACATTGAATAGACCCAAAATTCCTTTCATAATTTGGAGATTTTTTCCCAAATAAACTATATGCTTATCTCTAACGGTTTAGAAATTAGCTATTGGTCCACGATTGGAGTGGACACCCTGTATATAAAGATGACGGTGTTTGTTCGTTTGTAACCGCTGGCCAGAAGCCCCCACAGCACCTACAGACCTGAAACTTGGCTCAAAAATTCGAACGTATCCCAGTAAAATGCACCTCGAAAGCCAAATTTTTAATTTCGAATTAGCAATTTTTAAATAAATTAATTAGTCTCATTTTTGGTGTATCCGCCATAATTGAGGGGGGAAAACCTTCCCCCACCCCAAAACATTATATATCGCTGGAAAGGGTTTTTTTTTCTGAAAAAGAAAAGTTTTAGCACGTTTCTGTCCGTTAATTAGGACAGGAGATATTAATTAATCAAATTTAGTCAATTTTCAAGGCTTAACTATGTACGCAATACTGAAACACTAGGTCCATTTTCCAGATCAGCTGCTCTTTTGTCCCTGAAGTTACTTTGTGGTTTAAATTAGCGTATAGATTTAAGCCTTGAAAATTTATTCAATTTGATTAATTAATATCTCCTGTTACTTACTTAACTTTCTGTCTTTTATATTTATTTGGCGAATTGATTTAAACTTTAACATGACTTTAAATGGAATTTAAAAGGTTGTGGAGCGCATTTGAACTAAAGGATATAATAATTTTTCTTCAGAGGGGTTGGAGTGAATTTAAATTTATTCAGTTGACTTCCTCAAAATTCGGTGTTACCGAAAATGTCAGAATGGAACTATTATTGTTAAAAAAATAGTGATGGCTATTCAGTTACTCTTCGTATTTGGCGTCGTAAAGTTTGGCAACAATCGGGAAATTTACCAAACCTCCCAGCCAGTGAAACACTACTTTCTCCAAATCAAAGAAAAAGAAAACGCTCTGGGAAGGAACAGTAGTTGTTCGCAGTCTAAAGAGTATTTTATTGCATGTTTAAAACATGTATTTAATGCCGCCATCACTAAATTTTTAACAATAATAGTTCCATTCTGACATTTTCGGTAACACCGCTATTCAGTTACTTTTCGTATTTGGCGTCGTAAAGTTTGGCAACAATCGGGAAATTTACCAAACCTCCCAGCCAGTGAAATCTTGCTTATTTGAGGGTCACTGTTAGATTGTAATCACTTCAAAGAGATGGTGCGAAAGACATTATATTTCTTTCCTTTTAATGTTCACATTAAAATCATGGAAGAATGGTTGTGGCTGAGCTACCTGATACAATCGGTTCCCTATGTTAATAAATTTAGATTTGGCGACCAATTTTACATTGAAATTACGGTTAAATCGGTGAATTATATTAAATTTCAAGGGCAATATTGCTGTGTTCGTTGAGAGTTTTCGAAAATCTTGGCACTACAGTTGTGTCAAAAGTTCCATTGAAACGTAAAAATTTCGCTAAAAATAAATAAGTTCGTCACACGCACACACACACACACACGAAAAGAAGAAAAGTCTTAAGAGTGAGTTAAACTTTATTTAGTTAACTTCCTTTACATTTATTGCACGGGCATCGCCGTGCGGGTACTGCTAGTATACATATATATATATATATATATATAATAATTAGCAAAATATAAACTTTAATGCTTAAAGCAGTTCATGAAAAATCTTACCTGGTTGAAGAATGAACCCCTGCCTCCTTTCTAAAAACGGGACATAGTTGACAAAATTTAGGTGAAAAAAACCTATGTTTTGCATTTCACATTTTCCCCCCCAAGAGAGAGTTTTTTTTTTTTTTATCGGCTGTAATAGCGCCCTCCTCCATTTTTGGCACCCCAAAGTGGCTGCTTGTATTGCTTGCCCCTATTACTGGTCCTGAGGGTGCCAAAATTAGATTGATAGTAGGTTTAAAATTCCTTATATGAGTTCAATTTCTAAAAAACCATATATACTGTTACTTACCCAGTTCAGCGCCCCTAAAATCTGGCTCTCGTAGCACGAGTCCCGTCTGCCCCCCTCTAGTTACGTCCCTGGGTGTGTAAGGGGGGGGGGGGCAAAGGACACTTTTTCACATATTCATACAAGCTCAATTATGAAGTTACAAATGTTCAAATAAACATTTTTTGTGAATAAAAGGAATTTAATAAACATTACTAATAACTCTTTCATCAGGACGACGATAAGTTTAAGTATTCTTTTACATTTTTAATATGAATTTAGTTTTAGTTGTCATTCAATTTGATGAGCAAAAGAAGTTTCAAATTTTCTCACCCGGAAAAATTTCAAGTGGTACATTAAAAAAAAATGACTGTGAGCATTTTTAGTGACTTGGCAGGATCGAAATATTTTGAAATAGAAGTCTTAAAAGCGGATTGTATTCAAGATTTGGTTACTGTTGAGGAAGGAACTTTGGCAGTAAACTTTTAATGTCTGTCCTTGTTCGATATTTTGACTTAAAAGCTTGCTAATGCTGAAAATAAGCTTCACGGGGAGATGTGGATAAAAACTGATAGAATAATGTAGAAAATATTTCTATATAACCTCAAAATTGATAAAATTATAGTTACTTTTGCTTATTTATTTTATTTTCGGAATACATACACGCCTTTGACATTCTTCTGGGCCTTCTAGGGGGTGCGTCCTTCAGATTAAGAAACCATCACTTAAAGCTACAATTTTAGGATTTGCAACATATGGTAAGTGTCTATCTTCCCTTTAAAGCAATACTAGCTGCCAGGGCAGCTAGATTAGCTTCCTGCGGTATGTTGATGCATAACGTGCCCCCTCTCTAACTTTTACCTCATTCTGATGTTATATTATTTGGTATAATTTAATGTTCATTAGATTTCAAGACATACCACACACGTGACCCGGCGTTGCACGGGCACTTCGTGCCTTGAAAGTAGTGAGGAAAATTTCAAGAAACTACTCCCCGCCAAGGCGGCTCGCTAACAGGCGCTTTACGCCTTCACTTTTTTCCTGCATCAAAAAAAAAATCATTCGAATCATTGAGATGCTTCGCGCCTTCAAAATGGTGAGGAAAATTACAGCAAGTTCTGCTCGCTCAAGGGAAAGAAGCAGACACAGATACTCAATTTTTAATATAAGTAGACTAGCTGCGTGGCCCGGCGTTGCACGGGCTGTAATGTAGTGAAGGCAGTTTGAGAAACCTACTGGCCGCCAAGGCGGCTCGCCTTTAAAGTAGCGAGGAAAGTTTCAACAAACTACCCGCCACCAAGGCGGCTCGCCTTTAAAGTAATGAGGAAGGTTTAAACAGTCTACTCGCCATCAAGGCGGCTCGCCTTTACAGTCGGGAGAAAAGTTTCAATAAACTACTCGCCGCCAAGGCGGCTCGCCTTTAAAGTACCAAGGAAAAGTTTAACAAACTACTCCCCGCTAAAGCGGCTCGCTAAAAAGCTTTCCTGCATCAAAGAATCAATCGAATTATTTGCACATGCTTCCTCAAAAATAAAGACGGTGTCAAGTAGCGCATACTTAGCACTCTCCCTAAATAACAAATAAAATTCCTTTCCAAAAACAATTATTTCCAAACCGCTTTCTTCCTGTAAAATTAATTGCAAAATTCTAAACGAAAAAGTTCTTTTAATATTTGGATCGCAGCCAAAAAAAGTCCCTTCTAAAAACAGCAATTGCAATTTTATTTAAAAACACATTTTCAAAATGGTATACCAGAGAAAAAATATGTCATTAATAATTAGAATAAAAACAATTGTTAGAACTTTGTTATAACACGTATTCAAAATGACAATGGAAAAAAATAACACTCTTTCATTTTAAAAAGTTCAATTTAATTAACGTTTTAATTTGAAATCGCAACGGAAATAAATAAATATCTTGGAATTTAAAATAGTTCAATAATTTAATTAACGTTTCAATTCAAAATGGCAACGGTAAGAAATTAATGTCTTGGAATTCTAAATAGTTCAATAATTTAATTAACGTTTTTATTCAAAATGGCAACGGTAAGAAATAATGTCTTAGAATTTTAAATAGTTCAATAATTTAATTAACGTTCTAATTCAAAATGGCAACGGCAAGAAAAAAATATCTTGGAATTTTAAATAGTTCAAATTTAATTAACGTTTAATTCAAAATGGCAACGGTAAGAAAAAAATATTTGAATTTAAATAGTGCAATAATTTAATTAACGCTTTAATTTAAAATGGCAACGGAAAGAAATAAATGTCTTGGAATTTTAAATAGTGCAATAATTTAATTAACGCTTTAATTTAAAATGGCAACGGAAAGAAATAAATGTCTTGGAATTTTAAAAGTGCAAAGAATTTAATTAACGTTTTAATTAATATCTCAGCTAATTAACGTCGTACAATTACGCGGTTGGTCTTATTGTCTTCCTTAGAAAATTTCGAATCGAATGGTATTATGTTTGATTCTTTACGCTCAGCGGTTTTTGAGGAGTTCAAGCTTCAGACGGACAGACAGACAGACAGACGCGGACAGATTTTAATAGTAGTAACTAGCTGCGTGGCCCGGCGTTGCACGGGCTGTAAAGTAGTGAAGGCAGTTTGAGAAAACTCGCGCAGCGTCGCCTTTGAAGTAGGAAAGTTTAAATAACCTACTCGCCGCCAAGGCGGCTCGCCTTTAAAGTAGCGAGGACAGTTTCAACAAACTACTCGCCACCAAGGCGGCTCGCCTTTAAAGTAATGAGGAAAGTTTAAACAGTTTACTCGCCGTCAAGGTGGCTCGCCTTTACAGTAGCGAGGAAAGTTTCAATAAACTATTCGCCGCCAAGGCGGCTCTCCTTTAAAGTACAAAGGAAAGTTCCAACAAATTACTCCCCGCTAAAGCGGCTCGCTAAAAAGTTTTCCTGCATCAAAGAATCAATCGAATTATTTGCACATGCTTCCTCAAAAAAAAAAAAAAAAAAAAGACGACGTCAAGTAGCGCATACTTAGCACTCTCCCTAAATAACAAATAAAATTCCTTACCAAAAACAATTATTTCCAAACCGCTTTCTTCCTGTAAAATTAATTGCAAAATTCTAAACGAAAAAGTTCTTTTAATATTTGGATCGCAGCCAAAAAAAGTCCATTCTAAAAACAGCAATTGCAATTTTATTTAAAAACACATTTTCAAAATGGTATACCAGAGAAAAAATATAAGTCATTAATAATTAGAATAAAAACAATTGTTAGAACTTTGTTGTAACACGTATTCAAAATGACAATGGAAAGAAATAACACTCTTTAATTTTAAAAAGTTCAATAATTTAATTAACGTTTTAATTTAAAATGGCAACGGTAAGAAATAAAAGTCTTGGAATTTAAATAGTTCAACAATTTAACTAACGCTTTAATTTAAAATGGCTACGGAAAGAAATAAAAGTCTTGGAATTTTAAATAGTTCAACAATTAATTAACGTATTAATTCAAAATGGCAAGGGTAAGAAATAATAGTCTTGGAATTTTAAATAGTTCAATAATTTAATTAACGCTTCAATTTAAAATGGCAACGGTAAGAAATAAAATTTTGGAATTTAAAATAGCGCAATAATTTAATTAACGCTTTAATTTAAAATGGCAACTGAAAGAAATAAATGTCTTGGAATTTTAAAAGTGCAAAGAATTTAATTAACCTTTTAATTAATATCTCAGCTATTTAACGTCGTACAATTACGCGGTTGGTCTTATTGTCTTCCTTAGAAAATTTCGAATCGAATGGTATTATGTTTGAT
This sequence comes from Uloborus plumipes, assembly GCA_038373865.1. Lineage (NCBI taxonomy): Eukaryota > Metazoa > Arthropoda > Arachnida > Araneae > Uloboridae > Uloborus > Uloborus plumipes. The sequence goes on along the minus strand of JAXGGA010004259.1, from coordinate 64,323 downwards.
TCTTTACGCTCAGCGGTTTTTGAGGAGTTCAGGCTTCAGACGGACAGACAGACAGACACAGACAAACAGACAGACAGACGCGGACAGATTTTAATAGTAGTAATGGCTTTTCAACAAATGAATCTTTCAAAATATTACAAGAAGCTTGCGATAAAAATACTACGTAAGTAACCCGCTTATGAGTTTCGTGTTTGATTTAGTTAAGCCTTCATTCTAAATTCTCATTCTCATTGTTATTACTGTTTCATAGCAACGACGTTTTGCAAAAAATGGATTTCATATTTAATCATTTATTAGGCTTAATCGCTTTAAATTTGACTACTTATTAATTGATATCTTCGCTAATTAAAATCGTATAATTATATAAATTGAAACTAATGAAGCCTGAAAAATTACCTATCTATCGGTACCTGGTTCGACTTTCAGTTCATTGGCGTTCAGGAGAAATAAGCGTGACATAGATAGATAGTTAGAAAGAAAGATAGAAAGAAAGAAAGAAAGATAGATACTCGGTTTTTAATATAAGTAGATATTCACCCACTTTCTGTGTTAAAACAATGTTGAAACTGATTGAAAGAAAGCGATATAGTTTCAAGTCTTTGCCCAGCCTGGAGGGAAGAACCGCACACACTTATACAATATCAGTGGTTTTAAAATTTTGGCTTGTGTGTTTTTTTTTTTTTTTTCGGCTGCAATTTTTGCTTTCTCGCCCAGACGCAAAAGTCTGACTCCACACATAAATATGACATACTAGAAGCCTTTTTCATTTTGTTTTTTGCTGTTTTAAAATTTGTTTCAGCAATCTGACCACAAAGTCATTCCATATAAAATCAACAAATTTTCAGAAATTTTCGTGTTGCACCATTTTTGATTCTGATGAAATTTAGTAGGCAATCTGCATCAATATTCTGTACTCCCAAACGGTTTTACTTTATTCTCGAAATATTTTTATTCTTGATATATAGCCCTTTTTTAGCCTACTTTCCCGTTAAAAATAAAAGAAAGAAGAAAAAAGTATTAAAAGTAGCTTAATGCATCTAAAAAATATCGCCAATTCGAAAAAATATCGCCAAGTTAAAGAAACACCGCCAAGTCCAAAAATATCGCCAAGTTAAAAAAATAAAAAGGTGAAATGAATATCGAAAAATTAAAAATTTGAAAGTACGGTATTAAGATGGGGAATTTGTGTGTCGGTCGGTCGGTCGGTATGTCGGTCTGTCTGTCTGTCCCCCCCTAATAACTTTTGAATGAACATTCCGATTTGGACAAACTTTTTTTGTTGGAAAGATCTCGGCGAGTACAGCTCATTCCCATATTTGATTTTTCGTTTTGAACAATTTTTGGTTCAACATTGAACCGTTCAAAAACAACCTGTCCCGCGATGCTAACTTTTGAATGAACAGTCCGATTTAAACAAACTTTTCTTTTGTTCGAAAGATCTTTTCAAGGATACTTCATTCCCGTATTTACATTTTCGATTTGAACAATTTTTCGTTCAACATTGAACCGTTCAAACAAGCTGTCACCCCTAATAACTTTTGAATGAACAGTCGGATTTAAACAAACTTTTTTTTGTTCGAAGCATCTCGGCAAGGATACTTTATTACCTATTTAAATTTTCAATTTGAACATTTTTGGTTCAACATTGAACCGTTCAAGCAACCTTTCCCCACCTAATAACTTTTGAGTGGTCCGTCCGAATGGAATAGACTTTTTTTTGTTCGAAAGATCTCGGCGAGTACAGCTCATTCCCATATTTGATTTTTTGATTTGAACAATTTTTGGTTCAGCTTTGAACCGTTCAAACAACCTGTCCCGCGATGCTAACTTTTGAGTGAACAGTCCGATTTGAACAAATTTTTTTTTGTTCGAAATATGTTAGTAAGGATATTTCATTCCCGTATCTACATTTCCGATTTGAACAATTTTTCGTTCAACATTGAACCGTTCAAGCAAGCTGTCACCCCTACTAACTTTTGAGTGAACAGTCCGATTTAAATAAACTTTTTTTTTTTTTTTTTGTTCGAAAGATATCAGCAAGGATACTTCATTACCGTATTTAAATTTTCAATTTGAACATTTTTTCGTTCAACATTGAACCGTTCAAGCAACCTTTCCCCACCTTTTGAGTGAGCCGTCCGAATGGAATAAACTTTTTTTGTTTGAAAGATATCGGAGAGGCTCATTCCCATATTTCGCTTTTTGATTTGAACCATTTTTCGTTCAATATTGAACCGTTCATTATTAACCGTTCAGAAAAAAGAATTAACATTAGCGCCTACGGGGAATTTAAGTTGAATGTTGATCCTGAACTTAAAGTCAGATTTCCTTCAAACTAACTTTGTAAGAAAATGGTTTTGATAAATAATGTTTGTAAAGTACTTTTCTGAATAATCTTCTGTGAGGACTCTGATACCGACTCCGACTCCGCAAACATGGCGGAAATGAAGGCTCAGAAAAAAATGACTGACTGTGCAGACGATTTTTTGTTTATTTATTCATTTGTTTTATTTTATTTTTGATTATTATTATTATTTTTGGCAGACGATTTCTTTTGTAACAAAATTTTTCATTCACGAGGGCATTTTATTCTGTATTTATATTTAACAACTGGCAACGGATTAAAAGTGAAATTCGAGACATTTTATTAACGGACGAGTTTTTTTTCTTTCTTTGACAAAATGTGTTTTGATGTAGGGCGCTTTTCCATTTGACGGCACGACAACGATAAATCGAAAACGATTGTCGTCATCCGACATTGTTTCACGCAAAATGCATTAAAATACGCTATGCGCTTTTCCATATCCCGATTCCAGGACGATTGCGTCGTCTCCGGCCGAACAATGACGTTTGTCGTCCCATTCGTGTCGGATGGCATCCGTCTCGCCTTTAAAATCGGAACATTCTTTCATTTTTTTACTTTCTTTGAAGGAGCAACACATAGGCAGGGATTCAAGTGAAACAGCACTGCGATCGCTTCGAATTGCAATCGCTACTGGAAGTGAATTACATTATCATCAACTTAAATTGGCATGACGTCACTACGGGTGGAGCCAATAAGAGCTCACAAGCACTCAGCGATCTCCTCTTATTCGCCAAGTACCCACTCAGCAAACTGTCGTCGCGAAAGCGTCGGCTGGACGTCCCCGGCTGACGGTCGAGGCGTCGCGGAGTCGTCTCTTTCCGACGTCCAAAGTCTGCCCCCATGTCCGCGCCGATTCACGCCCTGCAGACGTCCTCACAAGACGCTTGGGAGACGGATTGCGACCATTAGAGGGCGTCTGGGAGACGTTGCGTTATCGTCTTAGGCGGAGTTAAAGCGACGGTCTCAAGGCGTCGTCGGGGCGTCTCACAAACGGACCCACCGACGTCAAGGCGACCGTTTATAGTGCTTTATAAGCAGTGCAGAATAAGCTGTGTTTGGCTGTTTTATTTTCCAATTTAATTTGTCTTTTTTTATTGAGTTTGCAGCATTTTGTTATAATGTTTGGGTGGGGATTCTGATTACACAAAATGAAAAAAAAAAAAAGGAAGAAATTTCGTTGCTACTGCAATTTTTTATCAATGAAGTGGTGAACTAAATTAAAGATCATTTAGTTCACTTAATTAATAAAACATTACAGCAGTAACGAAATCTTTCGTTTTTTTCTTTTCTTTTTGTGTAATCAGAATCACCACCCAAATATTATAACAAAATGATACAAACTAAATAAAAAAAGATAAACAAATTAAATTGGAAAATAAAATAGCCAAATAAAGCAATTTTTGTTTTGAAAAATCATTACTGCGCCATAAACACATTTTGAACTTGAAACAGTTTTATAAAATCATTTTGTCTCAGCTAATTAAATAGGTAGTATATTATTATATACAAGTACACATATTAGTTAATATTTTTACTATTAATTTTAAGTATCTTTTTACTCAACTGTCTACTAATGATCATTCTTCTCCTTTTTTGTTTTCCATTTCTATAATTATAACTATTATAAGCTTAAATACAAAATTTCAGTTTGGTGCAGTATAACTTTTAAAAGATAGCCACTTATTCAAACATATCCGGAGTTTTTCAGTTCTTTATATAGAAGTAACAGTTTAGTTAGAAAGTTCTTGTACTTTATTGCAAGTGGTTTAGAAAAATATTAATCCTATTATTAATGAGATTTCAACTTACCTGAACTAGCTATCAACAAAACATGTTCGATTACAATGGAGCAGCCCCTAAATAGCTTTATAAAAATGCAGAATAAATTGAAATACATTTCCCTTTCATGTTTGAACTTTTAAATGAAACTTGTGTTGAAATCTCAAAGCTGAAACAGGAAATTATGAGCTACTCATGGATTTTTCAAGGGAAAAAAAATTGTTTACCAACATGAGTAAATTAACTAATTTATCTTTACAAAAATTGAGGGAAATGTGTCTTAGAATATATTTTATTTAGGAAGGGAAAATAAGAATTTATATACTTAAAACTTTTGAAGGTATTAGAAGTGAATGATTTTATAAAGGAAAAATTCATTCAATTTAACATGACATTTATGAAAATTTCGGTTATAGAGAGGGAGAAGTAGATAGAAGCATTCAGCTTATGTTTTACATTGAAATCAAACGTGTGGGATGTTTGTTGCAAACCTTCAAGAGAAAACTTTCAAAAATATATAGAAACATTGAATACAACTCTTAATCAAACAATTTTTATTTCCATTATCAACATTTTTTTTCAAGTTTGTATTACAATGAAAATGATAAAAGTGAGCAACAATAAAGAGTACAAAGAAGTATCATCCTCTAATAACTGTCATCTTCAGCATATTCTTTTCCTGAGCTAGTTTTCAACTAACATCTAAAAATAAATAAAAAAATAAATAAAACATTTTTGTGAGTTTGAAGCATATTCTCTTAGCACACTAGAAATTTTTGCATGTTGATACATAGAACAATATTGTGTACACAAGAACATTAATTAGGTATGGTCTTTCTCCTAGCAAGATGGGCAACTACATCCTAGTGCTCCCCTAAATGACGGGCCCAATTGTAAAATATAATCTTGCGTTGAAGAGATTCAAATTAACATTAACAAGCAATTAATGAGTTGAAACACCAGTTAACTTAAAAAGACATTATCTCTCTGTTACTGGAATGTTTTAAGTTACAAACACGTATAAATTACATACAAAAAAAAAAAAATTGTGCTCTTGCATTTCTTACTGTGTCACTAGATACAATATATAATACAAAATTATGAAATATTTAGAATAAAATATAAATACATTTAATACACTTTGAAAAAAACATTATTTTAAAATCTTGAATCTAAATTAAAAAATATATATATATTTACACCAAAAGAAGAAAAATAGCTCAAAATAAATTATCTGCACAAGAAATTGAAAATTACTTAACAGAAAACATAAGCGTGAGCCGCATGCCATATTTAAAGACCTGGCCGGAAATTTTGATCAAATAAATATTTCTTTCATTGTGGCTTTTGACATGAAATATTTCATAAGATTAGACTAATTCAGTTTTATAGATTTTTTATGTTTTATTAACAAGAAATAACACACACACATATATTTATTGCTTACTTTAATTCAAAATATTGTTTCTATCCGTTTTTTTTCTCAGTTGGAAAGATTCTTTCAGAGTCAACAAACTGAGTATAACATCCACATGAAATTATTACCCATGTCATCAATTACCTTTTATCAGTTTTATTTTGATATATGGTTTTGGAACTATAATTAAAAAGTATGCGTTATCTAGTTTTGCTTTAAAATAATATCCTTTTAGGAATGAAAAAATAATTCATCAATACTTTCAGGTCAATAGGGTAGTTTTCGATTTTTCAATTTTATTTTTATATGATAGAGTAACATGTGTGAACATCATCGGTGAAAAAATTTTTGCGATACGATAAGTAGTTTTTTTTAAAATAATTTTTAAAGTTCAAGAAAATGTGACGTCACTCGGCGGCGGAAGAAACGTCATCGGTACTTCCGCCGCGCCTCAGCCGAGGAGGAGAAGCGAGGGAAACGCTTGGCTACGTTGAAGACGCACTTGAAGGCTATTAACTCCTCGTGATTTTGGAAGATTTAAATCGCTCGTCCTCTCGAAAATAGGCAAAAACCATCATTGATGTCACTTGAGGGAGATTGTTGGACTGTCCTTTGACGTATCCTGTCTCCATCATGCATCAAAAGGATTATTAAATATCTAAAAATTAAAAATAACTACGCGCTCAAAATGTCCGTAGCGATAACACGGGTCCGTCGCGTAGAGCTGAGGATTAGGGCCGAGTGACGTAACTCGTGACGTATCAGAAAAACGCGCTTTTGCGCGTCGGATTTTTAAAAATTCATTAAAAATCAATCGTTGTGTTTTAAAATACGGCAGTGGTGAATTTTGGAGTTTTGAGGGTCAAGTAACAATATTTAATGATCAAAATGGGGATTTTTAATAGGTCACAACTACCCTACTGAGGCTTGCCAAAATGACTGCAAACAGTATTTAGCAATTAATAAATTAAGTACTATTTTATTGGTCTAAGTCATCATTTATTTCTTACGAATGAGTTAGCCACAGGGTTGGCAAGTTTTTGACAGTCGGAGGTTTTATCCGGTTTTAACCGTGGTTTTTACCGTCATGTCAAAAACCCCTTTTCGACATGGTTTTTGACATAATTGTCAAAAACCTAAATTTCTGTCCAAAACATGTTTAAATTTGATATTGATAATCAAAATACATTTTCAAATGAATTTTACAATTTCTGATTTCAGACACTGAAGTAAACTTTTAGAGTTTTAGGTCATTAAAATAAAGTGTAATAAGCAACCCTAAACATAATTGAAGGGCTCAGGAGTAAATAATGGTAACTAGCATTTTAAAAAATCAAACATATGGCTTTTGAATATGGTTTTATTGCTTTGAGAAATTACTGTAACAGTTTTTTTTATTTTAAAAATGAAGTGGGTACATTAATTAAGTGCTGTGTGTCTTGGGTATACTTAATAAATTTTTACAAGTGATTTTTTTTAAATTTTAATTTGAAATAGCCCGATTTTTAAAATTTGTCAGATACCATTATTTACTCCCGAGCCCTTCAATTGGGATACTACAAGATGCTTACATGTGGAAAATAAAATAAATAAATGAGCTACTATCATTTAAGAATAAAAATTAATTACAAATAACAGTATATTAAAACGTACACCTAATTACAATTTATAAATTTTAGAAAGCAGAAATTGCATAGTGTTTAGTTGCCTGGTATTATTTGTAGACTTACATACATAAAATAAACCATCTTAAGTTAACAGTTACTTAAGGTATTAAGTCCCAATCTAAATCGTTTTTCCCGCGGAGCATACGATAACAAAAGACCAGTTTTGATGCTTTTTGGACGCCAAGTCTATTTCTAAGTTTAGAATGTATACGAGTCCGAAACTCGAGAAGATTCTCTCGACAGACGCTGAGCTACATGGGCTGGAATGTAATTGTACCATCAGCTGTACAAATTCGGCAGAGATGTTGCTTTTTTAAAAACTTTTCCACCATGTTTTTGCTGGGATATTCTGAACTGCAAAGTAGCTACCGGGATGAGGGGCAGATTCGGCTTCAAATGCAATTAAATGCTCAAAAGAATTTGGTTGGATTTCAAGCAACCATTTTTGAGCTATTTCCTTTTGCTCATCATTTAGGATTTCTCCTTTATTGGGTGCATTAGGTACGCCAAATAGTGAAACGGTTGAAGATATGAAGAGAGGCGTTTCATTACAGCATCATGATGTGGAGAAAGACTAGAATCCTCTGCTAGGGAATGCCATGCTCGACAGGCATCAGTCAGTGTTGCAACGTCTCCTTGTACCATATTTAGGGTATCTGCTAATGGCTTCAGTTGTACTTGCAATTCTCTGACTTGCGGGTACAACAAAACTGGATTTAAACAAAACTTCTTTAAAAACTAGTTTTAAGTTTTTTATTTATAACTTTTTTCACAGCATAACAAGTTAATTTAAAAGAATGCAAATTAATTTTTATTAAATTTATTAATTTAATTTTAATTAAACTTGATTGATAAGATAACTAATTGATAGTTATTGAAACATTTAAACAAAACTACTCTAAAATTTGGATTTAAGTTTTAATATTTGTAACTTTTTTCACTCCATAATAAGTTAATTTAAAAGAATATGAATTAATTTTCATTAAATTTATTAATTTAATTTTTATTAAACTTGATTGATAAGATAACTAATTGATAGTTATATAAACATTTAAACAAAACTACTTTAAAAGCTGGATTTAAGTTTTAATATTTAACTTTTTTCACAGTAAAACAAGTTAGTTTAAAAGAATGAGAAATAATTTTCATTAAATTTATTAATTTAATGCTTCTTAAACTTGATTGATAAGATGTATAAATTTTTATTCAATATTTTTCAGGATGAGACACCTTACATGTTTATAAAAAATCTCAATAACCATTGTATTTGAGTTTTAGATAGGTTTTCGACAGGTTTTTGACGTTTTCGACACGTCATGTCAAAAACTGATTTTTGACGTCAAAAACCCAACCCTGGTTAGCCATTTCAATTTCATTACATAAGTCATTCCTGAAACTCTACAATTTCTTTTATGTTTACTTAAAACACCCATGTAAAACTTCTAAATACAAAATCATAAACTGTAGCACAAAATGAAATACTGCCGACCCCGCTTAATCGGGTAGCAGATAAACGAATACTCCGCTTATACGAATAAAATATCCTGGAACGGAATATTTCCCATGCCATAGATGCATGCAAAGGATAGGACTCTGGGTTTTTTAATGTTGCTTAATATTTTTGAAGGAATTTTTTAAAACAGAATAACGTTCTCATGGGCCAATGCAGAATAAGATTCTACATAGTGAAACTCATACCAGTAACTATTAAATTTTAATGATGTCCTTATTTTAAATAAAATAAGAATTAAAGAAAAAAGAAAATTTGACATGATACATGTAGACAAAAAACAAGAGGTAAAAACACTGTTATAACGCTGTAGACCTTTATTAACCAATTTTTTCCTGCAATGAAAACCTAAACATTGTAAATAAAGGTAAACTTTCAACATTGATTTTAAAAATTATATTGCTTACAACTTTTGAAAGAAAAACAGGAATAAAACTTTGTCCCGTGGACCACTGTTAATTTCAAGCCCTGCTAAAGGGTATTAATTATACTACTTTGTTACATAAACATTATAACAAATGTAATGAGGAAGTTAAACTCTTTTTACGGGATACCATGAATTCTAAAAACTTTCTTGACATAGAGAAATACAAAGAAGTTTCTTTATAATCAGTGACTATCATATCTTAGGAAATATTTAATATTATTATATACAAGTTAACGTTACAGAGTTGTTAAATAATTTTAAGCAAATTATAAGGCATATATATAAACATTAGGAAATCCATTTGATATTAGTTAACAGTAAGTTAAATTCTTTTCTAAAACAATTCTACTTCACCCATAATAAGACAGTACCAACCAAATATCCAATCTTAAGCTTAACGACAGTAAAGAATGAAACTTTAGAACAGAATGAGAATTTACCTTCTAATTGCGAGTTAGATATCAGATAGATTTCTTCCTCCAGCTCATTACATTGGCAATTTTTGGCTTCCTTAATTTAAAAAAAAGAAAAATTTTAAGCAGATTTTAAAAGTCATTACGTCATTTCTTACATCAATCAAATATAAACCTTGTTTAAAAGTCATTGACATAATTTAAAAAATTTATTATTTTTATGAATCATTGTACAACATTTTATATTTGCAGCTCATAACAGTTTCAATTCTTCATCAAATAGCAGTTGTTAGTTGCATTTCACAAGCAAAAATTTTGCTTTGACATCTTAATTTCCAACCCTAGGTGCCAAATGTCATGCCTTAAGTTTTAGGTCAGAATGAAGCTTTCTTTTCCTGACTCATTGTGATCAAGGTCAGTGATTTGTCTAAAAGATAATTTTGTAGAAGTAATTTTCAAACGCAGTTACTGTCGACCCCGCTTAATCGGGTAACGGATAAACAAATACCCCGCTCATACGAATAAAACATACCCAGAACCGAACACTGCCCATGGCCATAGACTTAATGTTAAAGATCCCCGCTTAATTAAATAATATTTCTTGGAACCACCAGTATTCGTTCAAGCGGGGGCGACAGTATTTAAAATTTATTGAATTAAAAAAAAAAATCTAAGCCGCAAGCTTAGGATAGAATCTCGATATTTCTGCTAAGATTCCATTCCTTTCAGTTTTGAATTAAAGAATAAAATTTTCCCCAACTTCAGACATTGTGTCGGATAACTTATGTTTTATTTGTACCTAAAGGCTATTGGTCTTCTTTTAACAGTCTTCAGGTAGCGATGAAACTGGTAGGTTTAGACTTCCTGAGTGCTTTGAAACATCCAGCTAACTGCATTTTCTGGATAAAATCATTTTTTTAGGGGGTGAGGCTTAAAGGGCTATTTATTTATTTTTTGAGGGGGCGCACATTATTAGCATGGGAGGGAGAGGTTCAACAATTTTTCAGCTGGGAGGGGGATAGCACACAAATTGATTTCCACAATTATGAGAGATTAAATATTTGTGTTGTTGTTGTTACATGTCCCCCTGGTGTAGAGCATCTAGACCAGGTCACTGACACCATGTTGCTTAGTTAGTTTTACAAGTCCATGCTCCCCCTCACATCCACAGGGGTGCCAATACATTCAAATATTACTTTCGATAACTTTCATATCATACTTACGAGACTAAAACACAAGTGTAAACCATGGAACATATAAATAATTATTTTTAAAAAAAGTTAATAAAAAGGGACCATAAATGTAAAAAATGAAAGTTGGAACTGCAATAATAAACTGCTGCTCTTGAATAAAATTTCTCTTATTTTAAGATAAATTTCACACACATACACACACACACACACACACACAGATTTAACTTTCAAGAAACTCCTTACCTATTTAAACACAAACAAAAAAATAAGTCAATAAATGAAAATAAGATTGAAGAGAGAGGTTAGGTTGCATAATCTGACAAATAAAAAACAAATATTCATTTATTTAAAAAAATGTAAAACACATGAAAAATTAATACAAGGGAGATTACCTTTTAGGCTAGAAGGCAGAATCAAGGCATTTGCATTCTATTCTTACATGTCCTTTTCACACTTCTTTTCCTTAAAAAAGAATTGAAAGAAAAAATTAAACATAATGTCAAGACATAATGCCTATGCTTGATTTTACTCTATGTTTGGTTTGCTACCCTGAATATTGTAAACAAAGATAAAATTAGTAAGTTGGAAGTAACAGTTAAATGGGGCTTGTCTTGGTCCCAAGGCCAACCCTGAATATTTTGAGCTCTTGTACATAGGATGTCCAATAAAATGTGCAACTTTTTAAAAAATAACAAAACAGTTACATACAATGAAAATGCATATTCTGATATATTTTCCTTCAATAACATCTTCTATCTAATAGCGGAAAACAATCTCTGGCAGGGTTGGCAGGTTTCTGCCGAAGCGGTAAAAACCACTGGTAGAAATCAGTTAAAGCCGGCCACTTTTATGGCAGAAACTCAAAAATTAACTTTAAAATAATTACTGGCATGTAACATACATGGAGAAAAATATTAAGTGTTCACCAGAGTACAATTTATTTACAATATTATGAAACAGTAGTTAACTTCTTTATTAGTCACTGAACTGTAGATTTGTTGAATGCTTCATCATTTCTTCTGAAAAATGCTCAAAGTCTTACTGTCGGTCCTATTTTCAAGATTTCGAGTTTTCACAATTAGGCAGTGCTATTAATTGTGTACAACTCCATATAAACCAATGCAACAACAAAGAAAAAAATTGCTAATCCAGAGACCGCGCTAAGCATTCGCCACCTCGACAAATGCGATAAAAATTCGGCGAAAACTGGATTTGACTAAAGTATTGGCAATTGGAAAATTGTCAGAAATTTTCACTTGGGGAAAAAATACATGCACTGTCGTCCCCGCTTAATCGGGTAACGGATAAACGAATACCCCACTTATACGAATGAAATATTTTGGAACCGATGCCATAGACGTAATGTTAAAGATCCCCGCTTAATTGAATAATATTTCTTGAACTGACAGTATTCTTTTAAGCGGGGCCGACAGTATTACATTAAAAAAACAAATAATTAAAATTCTTCAACTAAAACTCTCGAAATTTCGCTAAGACTTTTGAAATTCGACTAATTTACTGGCAAACAACTTCAAAACCTTAGCCTGGTCCCTACTAATCAAATGAAAGTGTACTAAATAGTAAAAATGATAACAGGGCTACTTACATAGTACATAGTTTTTAAATTGTAAGATTTAAAAGTTAACATCTCATAGGATATCCTTTACATATCATATACCAGGAATTCCTAAAGTTAACGCCGCAGGGAGAGCCAAAGGTCCATGGTTTCCATTTGCAGCAAGCTCGCAATCAATTAAATCTACATGGCTGTTCGATGTAAGCGAATTCCAGTTAAAAAACCTTCTACTATTCTGCTTCTGATGTGCACCCTTCCGAGGCTGGGGTTATCAGATTCCAACTAGTAGGTTGACATGGTCTCTCGACAGCCCTGGTGAGTGCCCAAGAACAATGGCACTCTCCTTCCCATACAGAAAAAAAAAGTACTTAAAAAATAACACTTAAATATGCCACTAGTACAGTGCGATTTCCTAAGCATTCATCATGAAAATACAACTGCATAAATAATCCAGAAAAAACTAAAACAGTTGAATACAATCCAATACTTACTTCTAATAAAATTATTCATTTTTTTGGCATAATAAAACCACACATTACAAAACCTAAAATTTTAGCACATAACTTTCAAGAGTGAAAAATTACAGAAACATGATATTTTACATTTTATGCGAAAAACCCAGCATTCAAAAATGAGAATGGGAAAAATAATTTGCAGTTTTGGAACATAATAAAAACCATCCTTTTTAAACATCATTTGAGAATATTAAAGTATAAAAGATATTGTTTGTTTACTATATAAGACACACATAGTGTTTCTCACAAATGTTCCACTTGATATCAATAAGAAATAAAGCTTTTATTTATCGCTGCTAAATTTAGCATATCAACTGGATCTAGCAATAGGGGTAGCGCGTGATTAAGAAAAACATTCCATTCATTAGTTGTGTAATTTACATTCCGTAGCGAGGAACTTACCTCCCTTTAATTCTTTTCAGATACAACAGAGAAACACGAAAATTAACACACAGAAAGCCATAAGCAAAGCAATACCGACCAACAATGTAATGACTATCGTTAACAATACTTCCACATAACTATTTTCTCACGGTTTCGTTACAGCAAATTCTAGATGAGGTATCTTTTAAAATAAAATATACATTTTACTCTTATTACCTATAATATTTTAATAAATATTGAAAAGTTATTCACTCACCTTGCAACCACGAATCGGGCGGGAAACAGTGTTTGCAAACTGAAATGCTGCGGATGAATATCTTAAAATCCAGTCGAAAAAATAAAATCAAAGTAGGAAATTTAAATCTCTTTTCGTTGCATGTTTATCGTTAATAATTTGTTTGAATATAAAACGATACAATTTTAAACCTATCGGTGTTTTATTTATTATTTTTGGTGTAGGGAATATATTTTGAGGCGGAATCATAGTGAAGAGCAGTTGTAAAAAGGCTCGCGTTGAAAGAACCGTCCTCTGAGCGACGCCTCCAAGACGCCCCAGCGACCAATCCAAGAACCAGAGCCGTGCAAAGAGTCAGCAGAGCGTCACTGGAAGACGTCTGCGCGACCGATTCAATGACGTTATAAGGCCAATTAGAAAACTAAGCTTTAAATGAATGAAGAAACTTTTTTTGCAGTGCAAATACGTTCTTCATTCATTTTAAACAATTTTATCACCTTCTGATCATTTTGTTCTGCTAAAATTTACTGAAAATGAGGTTTCAGGCGTCTTGTAGACGTCCCCTCGAGGCGCCCTCCAGACGTCAACAGTGCGACCATTACGGGACGTCCCCCCGACCAACTCTGCTGAGTGGGTAAGCTGTGACGTTTTATCTAGCTCGTTTTTCATAGGCAAACTTCACGCTGACGTCACGATGTTTTTATCAAGAAACGTTCTAATGTAATTCATTTCCAGTCACGATTGTAATTTGCGATTGCCTGTTTTACTTGAATCCCTGCCATAGAAATGGCATTTAAATTTAACATCGCTGCATTTATAAAAAATAGGCTTGAATTTGCAGACGATAAATAAAGAATGTAGCAATAAAATAATTTTAATTCATTTTACTTTATATTTTGTTTCACTAATGTTGCTCAGACGATCTTCATTGCGACAGAAAAGCTCAGATTTTCATTCTGATAGTATGCGTTTCTTTCTTAAGTAAACAAGGTGGGAATGTAATAAAATTGTGAGTATTCATGCACCAAATATCTTCTCTTTATCTGTTTTCTTTTTTTGCCGAGGTAAAGTAAATATAACAGTCGTAGTCTGTTAAATTGAGGAGCAATAATAATACACATGCGAACATACTGGTGCTTCGAAATGAAATGCGGTGGAAAATGACCCGTTTGGGGAAACGATATCGGTCGAATGGAAAAGCAGTGCTGTAGACGACACGACACGGTACTTATCGTTGCAGTATTTCCGCCCGACCTTCGTCGTTGTCGTGTCGTTAAGTGGAAAAGCGCCCTTAACCCTGGCTTAGGGGCGGTAACTTACTGCTTTATACCCCAAGCTCTGCCTTAAAATTTACGAGTTGTAGTGGACCAATGTGCGGTTTGTCGCTGGTGTTCTAATTTCACATTAGCTACCAGTTTTTTTTTTTCTCTCTTTGAGGATTTCTGCCTCCAGCTCGGTATCGTATTCCATACTGATGAGTGCATAATAAGAACGAAACTGCAGTCCATGGAGCGAAATGAATGAGTTGGCGGTGTATTGCATGTTCCTGTCTTAGTCCTTGCTTCGAGGCGGTTACTTAGAGCTTTATACCCGAGTTATGCCTTGAAATTTACGAGTTGTACCGTACCAAGTGCGGTCGCTCGCTGGTGTTCTAATTTCACAACAGCTACCAGTTTTTTTTTGGCTCTCTTTGCTCTATAACAGGATTTTTGCTTCCAACTCGGTTACTTTCGTATTCCAGGCTGCCGAGTCCTAACAAGCACGAAACAGCAGTCCTTGGATGGAATAATCGAGTTGGCGGTGTAGGCGTATTACATTTAAAGAAGCCAATTGGCTTAAAATGTTTTTAAAAAAAAAATATTTTCTGTTCATATTCGAAGTAAATTAGAATGTAATATTTTTGTACGTTAAAGTAGATGGATTGGCTTTAATGACTTTTTAAAAACATTTTTGTGAGCCTCATGGGAACTTCTTTTTTGTTCAAAATTATTAAGGAGAGGGTTGAGGGGGAGTTGCTTTTTTTTTAACTTTTTTGTGGTGCCCCTCCCAAAAACTATTTTGTACACGCCGCTGAGTATGGATGCTGCACTGCGTTTGGAATTGAAACACACACACAAAAGAAAAAGAAAAATACAATGATAGGTTTTTATACTTTATTTTTATCAGCATATAAATTTTTTAGAGAAGCTTCATTAAAGTGATTTTAATATCTACAAAGGTTGAAATGCAACAATGTAATAATTGCTAACTTTGAACAGCAAAGTGCATTATTAATAGAACTTCTGAAAAATTAAAGTTGCTACTTTAAAAAATATATTTGAAGCATTTGTTAAATATCACTGCTAATTGGGATTATTACTCATCCTGGTTTTTGCATAGATTCTAAGAAAAGTAAGGGTTTTACCAGGATGAGTAATAGATCTATGTCTTCAAAAGCTAAAAGATAATGATGGATCATATTATCAACCTTGTTGTAATTGTCGTTTTGTATAGTTGTATAAAATTAGAGTTATATCACATTTAAAAAGATTCAAAAAGGATGAAGAGGCTATTTTTCATCTTAATGAATACAAAAATTTGTTTAAAAAATGAAAAAAAAATTTCATTCTTAAAATTTTTTTAATAACTTTTTTAATTATGAAAGTTTTCTATTTTTTGCCTACCTTAAACTAGCATAAGAATATAAAATATTCATTTCTACTTTTAAGAATGCATAGCCACCATTTTCCCCCTTTTAATTCAATATGATGGCGAAGGCATAGGAAATATTACTTTTCTGACAGTAAGTAGTGGAGAGACGAGAGGAATTAGACAGCTGGATTTAAATGCAGTAATAAATGTGAAAAATTATTTCTACTTTGTTCAATAGATATAACAACAAGAGTCTAAAACTAATGATCTACTGATGAAGCTAGGAATAGTTCTTCACATTTTATCTAGGTATATAAATTTAGCTGTCCGATTTCTCCCGACAATCTTGTGCTTTTCTTTGGGACAACAAATATATGTGATCATATGTTTGATGTCTCCTACGGTTTTATCTTTCTATTAAATATCATTCAAACACAAGTTGAATGATTACTTTATTATCATCAACTGTAAAATGGATTTTCTATGGTGAAGATAATAATTTTTGTATTATTTAAGATCCGTTATTGAAATATTTTTGATTTTTGATCATCAACTTAGTGAGCTTTATTTAGCTTATACACCCCAATTGTGTCTTTTATTTAATGTATCTTACAATCAGTGTATTTTTAAAAGCAATTCATATTTAATCATCATGATTTTAAAATTTCAAAAGACCATCCAATGCAAATTTAAAACCTTATTCGAGAAACTTTTTTAAAAAGTGCATTAAAAGTAGTTATACTAAAAAGTATTTTCAATGTTTTGACTTATTGGTTTTAGCTTTAGAGACATAGATTCTGTGTTTTTCACGAAGGCCGACTTTTTTTTCGGGCATATATACTGGGGCGCCAAGAAATTATTGTTTGTTTTTGGAGGGACTCAATTCATTCAATAAAATGCCAAATTTAATGTAATGACAAAAAAAAAAAAACATGCACCAAAACAAATCCTCATCAAATAAGAAAGAACGTTAAACATCATTCAAAAAAAAAAAAAAAAAAAAAAAAAAAAAAAAAAAAAAAACAGCAATAAAAATTTAAAGGAGAGAAAAAAACAGAAATAAATCTACAGAATCTTCAGTAGCATTTTGCGACAAAGGAAATTTTTAGTAGGTGACCTCCTGTGACCTCCCATCAGGGCGCCCCTGTATATGGATAGATATGCTACAGTCAAAGTGTGAATTATGTTATTTCATAGAATAACTACGTATTTCATGAAATAACTAAAGAAGTCAAAGTTTATAAAAATATTGAGCTCTAACATTAAACAAGGTATTTTCTAGGTTAACGATTACTCGATTGTTAAAATATGAAACATTGTACTCGAAAGTTTTTGAACCGGAGCTGCTATAATCAGTTTTGAATAGCTTAAAGCTAGCTACTTTGCAATGAGGTGTGCAAGCTTCATTTCGTTTCTTTTAGACGTAAAACTTAAACAGCGTACTTATACTGGCGTTTTACTAATGTCAGCAAACTAGTGTTTGCAATATGAGCAATAATAAAATATATCATTTGCTTTTTCTTATTATTTAATAAATAATCATCTGCGATAGGGATTTAAAAGGTATTTTTGAGAAATTTTAGTATAATTTACGATTAATTAATTTCTAAAAGAAAGTTTGGAAGTGTTTACTTTTCACTTTGACTGTCTATTATCAGTTATTTCATGGGATAACTAGTTATTATATCGAATAACTAGGTAAAATACGAAATTTTTCGTCTATTTATACTTATACTGACTTGTATTGTTTTTCCATGAAATAACTGAATTAAACACTTTAACTGTAACATATATATGTATATATATATATATATATATATATATATAAAGGAAGGCTGTTGGAAAATTATTCGTCTTTTGTGTGTGTGTGTGGGGGGGGGGGGGACTAAAAATCAAACGAATATGAATCAAGGGCGCTTGCACGAGCTGACTCTGAAGCTTTCTGCTCATGTGTGAATTTTTTCTTGTCTGATTATAGCGTCTTTTGCTTGACAAACAGATGTTTAACTATCGTAAAGTCTCTCGTCGAAGTTTTTTAATTTCAGGAAAAATATTTTGACAACTGGAGCTAAGCTACGGCATGAAATTGTACCAGTAACGGGGCGAGCGTCAAGTGGAAACCATTCTAAAGACAAAGGCGGCTTTCGGCGACGATTTCTCAGCACTTGATCTTGACGTTTTTGGAGAAAAACGATTTTACTTTACGTTTAAAAACTCCTACGTGAGAGCACTTCCTTTTACGTTAGTCAAGCTCTGTTTTCGAGCTACTGACGCGGTAAAGAGGAAAAAATTCACGCATGAGCAGAAAGGTTCAGTTGACTCACGCAAACACACGTGATTTTTTTCCATCTGATTTTCATGCAACAAATTAAGGTTGGATACTTTTCTAACAGCCCTCGTATGTAGATATATCCACATTTTTATACATATAAAATGTAATATGACACTCACGGTCTTCTTTAAGATATATATGCTAATAATGAGGGCAGCAGAAAGGCCTGCAGCCTTTTATTGCTTGCTAAAATGCACAAAAATAAAATGCGAAATGAAACAGTAATATACAAGAGGTAAATGATAACTATCAGGACTTTGTGTGTTCATACTTCTCTACACTGCGCATTAACAATAATTTTACATAAAAAAGTGACCTATGAAAATGTACAAGGATCAAACATTCCAGGTTTAATGTTTGGAAAGTATTATGAACACTTCTAATACTTTTATTTAACATTTGTTTTTTTTAAAAAAAGTACAATATACGTTTACGAAAAATACTCGCTGACAAGGGGAAAAGAGTAAACGGTAAAAAGATTTATTGTATTAATTGTTCAACACATTTTGTTAGCTTCTATAGTAGATCTATTAAAACAATAACAATGTTCATAATCTAATGCTTTTTCATATGTATATAAAACTCCAACGTTAGAGTTAGTAACTAAACAATTTTCACTCTTAGCTATGACATACGACCAATCAATAATGCAGAAAGTTAGAATTTTATAACACGCATAAAGAGATTCGATTCAACAACTCATTTTACACACTTTTCTAACACGTGGTTAGATGTATGATGAAATTATATTAGGAAAAAAAGTCAAGTAGAATGTTTTCAGAAGAAAACTAAGTAAAAAATATTCGAAATTACCTTATTGTACTAATTACAAACATTTTAATACATCAACATCTATTTAATTACGAATTTCAGATAAATAAAAGCAAAAATTATTACAATGCAAAGTTGAAAACAAAAATAATGGTTTTGAGGTTTTGACATATTAAAAAAGGTCTTTAGTGTTGCAGCTTTCAGCTTATTGCGCGTAAGTTTTTAGACATTATTATACTTTTATTTCTTTGTCTATTTCAATTTCTTTTTTTTTTTTTTGAAAGTATAAAAAAGAAAGATGTCCCTGAGCATCTATAAGTAGTAGAAAAAGTATCGTTACTCATTTTACAACTTAATATCCATGCCTATCTGTTTCTGCTATTTTAGTTCCAAGTTATTTATTACTTGTTAACTTCAGGCAATTTTAATTCAGAACAATAACTTTTACGTTAAGGCTCATTAAAAAAAAGGTGTTTAAAATGTATAATCTTTTACCATTCAAACTGTTTTTCATCTTAACTCTAACATTACTGCAGGTATACGATCAATATTTTCAATATTCTAAAACAAATATTTTGTTCTGAGTGGCACAGCGATGAGATTCATGAGCAAAACCGGGAACGGATTATATGAGATTTTCCCGAACTTCGTTTTAAATGCGCATGCGCACAGTACAAATCAACAACTAAAGACTGCAGTGCACGATTTTTGTACCGTTTAAGAAATCAGATAATAAAATATTTCAATGGTTCAATAACTTGGTTGTTTATAGAAAAATATTGTAAATTATTTTGTTTCCTGGTATTTTACATTAATATATATTTAATCCAAGTGATTTTCAAAGAATATTTTCACAATGAGTATGCG
Organism: Uloborus plumipes; assembly: GCA_038373865.1. NCBI lineage: Eukaryota > Metazoa > Arthropoda > Arachnida > Araneae > Uloboridae > Uloborus > Uloborus plumipes. Next base: position 44,241 of record JAXGGA010004259.1, on the reverse strand, counting down.
TGTTTTAAAACTTTATTTGTTAATTGTTATAGTTACGCAAATAAATTCTCATTTGCTTAGAGGTAATGTAATAAAAATATAAACAAGAGAACAAATAAGTGATATAATCAAAACAAAAACCCTGAATATTGAAAAATTTTAAACTATCATCTTTTAAAAGCCCTTCATTTAAACTGGAAAATAGCAGGATATATGTGCTAAATCTGCCACCTGTAATCTAAACTACAGATCTTTAATAAATCATTTTCTCTACAAGGCTATATTATAAAGACACACAGACAGTAACTACAATATGATTTCAGAAAAACATGGTTCCTTTGAAATGTGAAGTTACATTTTAAAGGGATCATTCATTTTTTGAAAAGAGGAGTTTTTGTTTTTGTTTCTACTATAATGATGGTCCTTTCTAAAAAAGGTATAAGCGCAAAATACGTTACCACAAATGCTTTTTTTCCTTAAACTAATTGGGCCTTAAAACGAATAAGGATATATAAAATGGGTACAGAATATTAGTTGGAATACAATGTTGTCATTAGTGTTCAGTATGTATTGCTGCAATGAGCATAGCAGCAAAGGTGCTTTTGCCGTAATTTCTGTATGAGCTCCACGTCATCCAAAGAATACGTACTTTGGAGCGAAGCAAGTTCCTTTAAAAACACATCAAAAATACACCATAATACACTGACAAAATAGAAACACATGAACATCAACAGAAGCTAGAAATGCGTGTAACAAATTGTGCCAGATATTTCATGTGTGGGGAATATATTTCAGTTAAAAGAAAATTCAGTCACTTATACTTTTTTTTTGATTTTACAAGGGATATATTAAAAGAATAAGAGATCCCCCGAGAGCTTCAACAATGCATATACACAGAACACAAGAAGGGAAAACAAGCAAAAACTATTCCCTCCGTTGGTAATATAAACCCCAAAAGTCACTTCCCCCAACAAGTAGAGAGATATATGTACAGTTTCCGATCGTGACCTAATACACAACAAAAGTATAGCTTAAAAATCAACCGTTGTGGTGACAGCGAGTCCCAAATAAAGAGTTTTTGTTTCTTAAAAACGAGACGCACACGCTGCCTACTTGTATTCGAAAAGCTTTCTCGTTCAGTCGCATCACACGCGTAGAGTGACTTCTGCGGCGACACCTCACTTTTGGGCGATGGTGAGGGAGAGGCGCCTCGGCCGCGGCATGTCGTATTCCTCCATGGAAAGGGTGCGCCGTCGCCCGATGGCACCCAGGGACTTGGGGTCACCCCCGGAGAAAGTCCGCTGCCGCTCCACCCCAGGCATTGTCACGGAAGTCACTGGAAAAGACAACATTAATTTTAGCTTTATTTCCAATATGGGAAAAAGTGTATACCTCAGAACAAGAACGACGTAAGTCCAAAAATGGCGATTTTCACTTTTTTGTTGCATTGTATGTGGAATCCTACTGCACATCGACCCATGAGAACGTAATTCCATAAAAGAAACTCCTTCACAATTACTTAGCAGCGTTAAAAGAGCAAAGTCATATCCTTTGCATGCATCGGACAATCGTTTTTGGCCTCTACTGAAAAGTGACGAAAATGGACTTACATTAGTCTGGTTCTGAGGTACAGAAGTTATACTTGAAAAGCACAAAACCCAATTTTGCCCTCGAGCCTTAAGCTTCATTCGCAAGTACGGATACAAGGGAATGGCGATGGATGTGAACGCCTCTCCCTTAGGGGACTTTTCACAGGTAAGTTTTCGATAATGAAGTTCAAAAAATGCAATTTCATATGTGATTTAATGAAGCTGTCGGAAGGTTTGGAGCTTTCCTCTGGAAATTTTTAGGAATTGAAGTCCGAAACCTTCGTGATCAATATTTGTAAACCAATATGCAAAATTATTAAAAAAAAATAAAAAAAAAAAGATCTCCCCTCCCTTGAAATGTTTCTGGATCCACCCTTGTTCTTTTGGCTTAGGGCAAAGTGTTGGGTCTTTTTTAAAGCTCTAGATTATAGGCTGTCAGTTGACAACCGGCGACTATTTCATTGAAAAGGGCCACTTGTGGCTAAAAGTGGTGACAGTTGCTCGATTTCGAAGTGGACATATTTTTTTTTTTAATCTTACCGTGGGACAAAAAGCCAAAATGGAGTAAAAAACCATACTTAAATGTATCAGAATGTCAACCGGCCAGCATATAAGCGATATTTACTTTGCTAGAAACCATATAAAACTTTGGAAACTACTGATTGGCTGCCGTGTTAAAAATGTCATCCATCGCCTATATGGCTTGTTCTGTATGTTCTAATGGATAATATGCATGATTTTCATACTCATTTTCGAATGAAGCAGCATGAAAAACTACACCTAAAATAACCAATTAAAATTTAGTTGAAGTGTATTAATTGAATTTAAAACATCTTTCAAAGTGTTATGTCGTCACTCCCAGCAAAAACGGAAGTCGCTGACAATGACGTCATAATCCATAATTTGTCTTCCTACTAGCTTCCATACGTGTGTTTGCCGCAAAGTGATAAATTTTGAAATAAAATTTTCTTTAAGAAGATCCTAAAAGTGTATGCATCACATCAGAGGAGGAGAAATATTTTCACGACTTTTCTTGGAAATGTTATCCTAGGGTATGAGCTCTCTGTCAAAATTTTTTTCACCAATCAAAAAAAGGTTCCCGTTCGAAGTACAACCTTTTATTCTGCTTTAGATAGCCTTATTTTATATTTTTCTTATTAATTCTTAATTAGTTCTCTACATTATAACATTTGACGATCAGCCAGGCTGAAGAAGATCCCCCCTCCTCATTCCGTAAAGTTAAAAATAAGAAGCGAAAAAAAAAAAAAAGAAGTCATGAACTTGTCACTTTGTACATACTATCATGGATTACAAACGAGTCAAACACTTAAAAATAAAAGGAAACTTACAATATCCAAGCCCTTTGACAAACAAGAGCAAGCTTTGAGAAAGTTTTTCGGGCTGAAAAAGTAAAAATAGTATTTTTATTACAACACATACACACACAAAAAAAAAAAATCATTTTTTTCTCATAATTGAAAATATCTATATCTTTCATTGAAAACGTGGAATTGTAATAAAAAATATTTATTATTAAAAAAAACTTTAATCTGACGATAGCGAGTTTTCGTTTCAACTTTTGGTACAGTGTCAAATGTAAGACTATTAGATCATTCTTACTGATTATGCTCACACTTATGAAGAAAAAAATATATTAAAAACTAAATAAAAATAAAAAAGATTGTATTATTTTCGTCTAAAAAAACTATTAGATACGAAACTACACTTACCGCTTGTGCGAAAACATCTCCAACGCTATCTATTCTAAGGAATGAAGTTTTTTGTTTATCCATTCGTGCATAAAGATTTTGGACGGCCTGAAGATGTGCAGCTCTACCTCCGCTAACCAGCAGCACATCCATTGCTCTGAAAGGAAAAGATCATTAATATTCACATAAATCGCACAGTCTTGTTGGATGAGGATATGTAACTTTTACATTTAAGGAGTAAAATTATTGTTGTTCTTTTCTGTCACTTAATTTAATATTACGAGTATTTTCCATCTTTTTCAAAAATTAAAACATTGTAAGGGATTTACTTTGACACGTGTTATGTCATAATATGTTAGGTAATGCTCTTCGATTTCACACGTTCATTATAACAACACATCTCGGCTTTGTAAAAATATTTGTGCCATTGAAAATGGGAGTGAAATTAATCACTACTTATTTTATTAGCAGCAGAAAGTTTCAGAAAAATGAACACTTTTGCGGAACATACATTGACGTTGCTTAGCATAAAATTTAAAAAAAAATGTGCGTCTATGCAAAAGTAGTAAAGCAATTTGTTTGTGGAATTCTTTTTTTCAAAGAAAAAAAAAGTTTCAAAAAACGCTAGAATCATCATTGCATACATCTGCCATTGCAGTAATAATTTCAATACTTTTTGCATATTTGAATAATCATTTCTTTCCAACTGAAAGTAAAATTACTATTCAAATTCATTTATAATAGTTATGTAGCAACAAATAACTCTAAATCACCATTATTATTAATATTAATAAAGTGAAAAATTTAGCACAAGTTATGTTTTCGAAGACAAATTTTTTGTAAAAAGTCACTTAATCAATGCAATTCTACTTAAAAAAATATCGATTGCTGATGCGTTTTAATTTAATTAACTTAGAAATTCAACGAATATGAGTGCATAATTGGAACTTCTTGACAAACAAACATGCAAAGCATTTTGACTTAAGAGTAAAGTCGCAAGATTTTTCAAACTTTTTTCACAATTAAGCTCACATATTTTGCAACATAAAAAAGTAACCCAAAGTACGTGTCAGAAATATAATTTGCCTAATTTATGCATCATTAACTCTACTATTACCATATTCTTTTAAAGCCCAAATGCAAGCATTTTATTCCTGTGGATAATTTATTTTATAGCAAGTCTGAATAATGTTACACCGCAACACTACTATCCTAGTAGAAAAGAGATATATACAGTGAAGCGCTTCAAACTAGAGGAAACATCGATGTTTCAAACAAAGCGATGTTTCAAAATAAAAATTGATGGCGCAAATTTATCGATCCAAAAATGTCGGTGTTTTGAAACATCGTGTTTTTGAACTATTATGTTGATTTGCATATTCAGTTTATTTTCAGCTGAAAGTAAAATTACGAAAAATATAATTTAAAATAACCTATATAGTTTTGATGAAGTAAAAAATTCGAATGCTGTCTAAGAATTTTTTTTCTAGAAAATCATCTTCAATGATCAGCTTTTTCTTTAAAAAATTAAAGGTATTTTTTATTTGTTTTTAATGATTGTCCATCAGTACAATTATACATTTAAAATAGCATCTTCTAAAGCATTGAAATTCGAACGTTCAGAAAAGTTCATGAACAAGATGTTGAATAAAACATTAACATAAACATTGAAATGAAAACACATGCAAGCCAAATTGCAGATGCATAAAATAGCACAGATGTCTTCTTATCCTTAAGATCACCTGTCATGAAATTTCAAAGGCATTCTTTGCAATTCCAAAACACTTGTCTAGATTTGTAAACTTATTCTCAATAGTGTCATTATCATATTCATTTACCTAACAAAGGTAGCATTTTATTGCTGTAACTAATTTACTTTAAAGCTATTTCAAATAAGGTTTCACTGCAATATACATCTCATCGCAGAAGAAACCTATTTACAGGGAAAGCACCACCAGCAGTAAATGCTACATGGATGGTGCGATATTTTGAGACAGGAGAAAAGATCTAAAACATATTTTCATATCAATTATTTATTACTGTCGAAATTTATTAGTGTTAATTTGATCATTTTGGATCAGTGTTGAATTATTATTGAACACATGTAGTCTAGTGTATGATAAAAAAAGAATTATATTGCTATCGATTCCACTCAGTTTTTGAAATTTCTCATAATATTATGTTTTTTCTCGCTTGGAAAGGATTTTATAAAGATGGTATGAGGTGCTTTTTAAAATGAAACTTTTAAGTTTTTTTCTTCGCTCCAAGAACAGAAAATGGAAGACTGTAAGAAAGCACGAAAATAATCCCACGAAACAACGGTACTTGCACTATGGTGCAATAAAAAAATTGAAGCCATCTTTGAGTAAGTAAATTAATTTGAAAATATCGTCGTAGATTATATTGATGTTCCAGATTCATCGGTTTATTTGACACAATTTTTTTTCTAACTATCAATCAGAGAGAAGTGAGGGGGGGGGGATAAAAATGGGAATCAACTTCCTTGTCAAACTTCTAAAGTATTTTTGAAGATGTTTTTAGAAGCGTAATACGATTCTTCACTAAGAAAGAACAATTAAAATCACTATGAAACAGCTATAAAAACGCAATAAAAAAGGTTATACTCACTTAAGATTAGTTTCTATGGCACTTGTAATGTCTTTACGGCTGAAAAATAATGAATGAAATGTTTTAAAAAACCATATTAAAAGGCATGCTCAACGATAAACGATTATTTTGGGAAGAGAAAAAAGAAGTATCTTTGAACATGAACATATAAAAAGTACCGCACTTCTATCAACTTGTTTTACGCATGACAAGAAATGGACATTGAATGTCTAGATTCACTTAGGAGCTATTTATAAGTAATGTCACACAAGTTTTAAACCCCAATTTAACGCAGTTCTCCTCCTGTGTCACAATGTGCCACACTCCGCCTCGCCTCTCCCCTCCCTTCCTTTGTCATATGTCACGCTGTCTTTCACAAGTATTGATATCTAAAAATGTGTAATGTTACACTTGTTGCACTCTCTCTAGTCACAAGGGCGAACATTTTATTCCCGTTAAGAATATATTTTATAGTAAGTTCGAATAAGGTTACACTGCAACACTACTATCCTCGCAAAAAAGAGCTATTTACAGTGAAGCGCTTTAGACTAGAGAAAACATCGATGCCGAAAAAATCGATGTTTCAAAATCAATATCAATGGCGTAAATCTATCTATTCAAAAATGTCAATATTTTTAAAAATCGTTTTTTAAAACTATTATGCTGATTTGGATGATCAGTTTATTTTCAGTTGAAAGTAAAATCAAGGATATTGTCCGTTTATTATTCTAATGCAATTTTAACATTCGTTCAACAACATATAATTTTAAAACAACCTCTATAGTTTTAATGAAGTAAAAAATGCGGACATTTTCTAAGAAATTTCTTTTTTTAGAAATTCATCATCAATGATCTTTATCTCCTTTAAAAAAATATTTCTAATAACTTTTTTATGTCACTTATAATTTCCTGAACCCTCCTGCGCCCTTGAAGCGTGACATCATTAGTAGACAGCCCCTTAAAATACCCTTGGAGAGAAAGTGACATATAGCTCAATAAAATATCACACGATTTGCATTAATGAAATTAAAAAATATACATCTGTAAACAAATGAAGATAATAAAATATGGCAAATTTTCAAAAAACAGATATAAAAACACTTGTAATGTCCTAACGGCTAAAAAAATGTTTTAAAGCATCCCATAATAAAGGATATTGGATAACTATTGTGTGTTTTGAAAAATAAGTGGATCTCTGAACATGAAAATGTAAAATTTTTTGCATTGCATTCAGATTATTTACGCATCATTATAACTGGACGTTGAATACCTGGACTCATCTGAAAGTACGCTTGGTGAAAACGTATATTTTTCTGAATAAAATATTTCTTGATTTATAACAACGAATTATCAAATTATGTATGTGTAAACAAATGTAAGTAGCAAAAAACGGCAAACTTTCAAAAAGTAAGGATAAAAACACGATGCAACACACATTCCAAATTGAAAAAAAGGACTTAAAATACGAAGACATTTTCAAAAACATGGGAAATTTGTTGTAAACCATAAACAAGTAAAACTTTTGAGAGGAATGCAATATCAGCTTTTTAAATATTTATCCGAATCAGTTCAATGCCATTGAATCAAGTAACCGATAAAACCATAATATCTTATGATTCAATAATTTATCCAACTAAAAAACTACTCGCGTTAAAAAATTTCCAAATTATCTCAAATTCTCTGAAATAACTATGCCGCAAAACACATTTTATGTATTTAAACTAAAAAAATTATACGTTTCGAATGTTATTTTCTTTGCTGGAGAATGAATAGGCTTTAAATCTTCTAAACATTTCAAATGAAAGCAAATTACAGAACGTTTAAAACTTTTACGTCAAAATTCAGTATTGTAATAAAAATAAAATAAAATAACATAATTACAATTGATGCTCAATTTTACAAACTGTTATGGCCACACATTGAAGTCTTTAAAAGATATTGTAAATAACGCTCTCAAAGTCAGCATTTCACATTGAAATTGCTATTTGCGTAAGACAATAGTACTTTGACCTTGATTACTTCACTTATAAAAACTCTTTGAACCCAAAATAGATACTGAGGATTCAGATTTTAGCCAACGGTAAAAGAATGTGTACTGTGTAGTAAGACTGATAACAACATACTTGACCTTGAATATGATGATTTTTGCTTGAGAGCCATACCACGGAAAAACGAACATCCCCCCCCCCAGGTGACAGCTCATACGTTTCATAAAAAATAATAATTTTAAAGGGTAATGAACAAAATTTTGTTGCTTAGTAAATTGTAAACGTTTGAAAAGTTTTACTGGAAAAACATTTTGTTCATTAGAGTTCAAAATTGTTACTTTTTAATGAAAAATATGAGCTGTCACGTGCGAGACAGAATGGTTGCTTTTCATCGAATGGCCCTTGGGTTGAAAAAAGGTGTTTTTCTTGAATTGGAAAAGTGAACAATTGATATTGGCAAAGCAAATCGGTTTCTCCCACCCTCGTTTTAACAAATTGATTGGAACCGTTTGTCCCCCGTTTATCGGAATTCAAATTATCAGACTAGCTGGTGCTTTCTTTATTAAAAAGTGTGAAAATGCCTCGACATTGTTGAAAATTTAAGAAGGCTTCTCCAAAGAACTGCTCCAATATTTGATCTTCAAGTAAAAGGGTACTTTTCCATTTAAGATATGTAACCTGGAGCATTTTTTATTTTTTGCGATTTTAATTTATTTATTGCTGATGAATGAAAAATTTTGCAGTGGGCGACATTCAACAACTTTAATTTCTAAATTCCAAGCTTTTTATACATACATTTGTAGATAACGTCTATTTAAGAAATTTTTCTATCGCCGCCAAAATGAAAAGTAAGCATGTCGCCAAACCAAGTAACGAACCTTCAACGGAAAATTGCTATTAAAAACACGCAGTACTTTCTTTAAAATGGATCATTTTCGCTCTTCTTTCTTCAACTTTGTTTTGTACACCTATGCGTGCTAAAAATAAGTAGAGTATTTTTTTCCCCAATATCATTGTTTGTTTGTATTCTCAAAAATAAGATGTAATAAACAAATGGGATAAAAATACTTTAACAATTTTCCAATTAGCTTTAGCACGCGTTCATTACAGCTTCAAAGCAACTGAAATAAAAAGTTCGCAAAATGGAGCACCAATCGTGTCAAAAATCATCAATAACAGTTTGGAAGTCTTACTTCATATAAGATTCAACATAGCGGCGTAAATTTTTTGCATTGATTTGTTTTTTCAACTTTTCAGTATAATCTTGAATCAATGTTTCTTTATTTTCAACTGTTTCCAATTGCTGAAATAATAAGAAAAGAGCATGTTTCTTTTGAAGCAAAAAAAGATAAATTTTTAATTGTGTTGGAACCTATAATTATTGCTTTGTGGGGGAATATTTTCGAATACAACAAACAATTTTCTTTTTCTTTATTTTGTCTGATTCATTTTATTTCGCAGCTCTTTTATAATGGAGATTCTCCAACGTCATCGCTATCATTAATCGATTTTGTAAAAGAAAAAGCAGCTTAGATATGCTTTTTTATCAAATCATATATGAGTAGTCAAGAAAAGCAAAGAATAATTAATTTTGAAAATCTCAAGTGAGTAACTGTTTAAACGAAAATAATGCGAGAAAAGTTAACCGAAGTTCTTCAGAATGTTTGGCACATTTAATGAGTTTAGTTAGAAAAAAATCTTGTCTGTAAGCGAATTTCGTTTATTTTCTTAAAATACAATTTTAAATCCAAGAATACGAAAACTTACCATTGATAAACAACTGAAAATTCCAAATTGATATTGTATTTTTTTTTCTTCAACTTTTTTCATGACATTTATGGAAATTATTTCTATGTGTGATCATTAAAATCTGTGTGAAATGTTTTCATTAAAACATTATATCTCTTTCAGAAAATGCGCGAACGTTTGAAAATGAATATTTTAACTAGAAATAGTATTTTTCATTAAAGCTTATCCTATTACTCTTTTTGAATAATCTTTGCTGCGCCAAGTTGCACCAAGGCTTGACATAACTTGATGTTATTGGTGTTGAATTCAATTACATACATAAACTTACGCAAATCAATGTTGTTAGAAGTAAATGCAAGAAGAATTGTACCAATTTTATAATTTTTTGATAAAATAATTCTAATTCTACAGGTGTTGAGGTGCAAAGAAAACAAATAATCGCACTAAAGCAAGTGCAAATAAAATATACCGGGGAAAATATTAAGAAATACTCTACAGTGAGATGTCCGTTAAAGATTAGTGAAAATTAGTACAGGAGTATAGACTTTCATATCCATGTTACATGGTGCAAAAAAATTAAACTATAAGTCATTTTGTATGGTAACATGCTTTATATTGTAAAAGCTGTAGAATGTAGATGGCTTGGTTAAGAAAAATAAATTCGTTAAAGAAATAGTTTTTCGAAAAAACTCATCCTAGAGAGAATGAAAAAAATAACAAACTACAGCTGAAATACAAAAGTAAAATTGAAAAAAAAAAATGCACTTAAGTAACAAATTTAAAAAATGAAAAAAATAAATCATCGAAAAATTAATTTATGGCATAAAAATGTGTACGTTTACTTGATCGTGCTTTAAGCTAATAATTTTTATCTGTATTATATTTTCTCAAACAAGGTGTAGGGAGAAAAAAAAGTATAAGATTGCAAGAGTGCGTCTGTAGAAATATGTGCAAATATGTGTTGAATCATCGACAGGCATAGTAAAAAAACAAATTTCTGCAACTAATGTGATAAGTTTCTTTAAAGAGTAATTATAGTATTATTAGTAGGGTCACGTGTAATCCGATCAAAGGGGAGCGAAGAGCTTTGGAGTTGAGGGATGACACTGAACCAGGGGATATAGGGTTTTAATTTAGTCTCAGAAGATGGGAGTTCTATGTGCACCCGAATAGAAAGTTTTGAAGAATTGAATTTGTAAAAAACATTTAAAGCTAGTTGAGGCATAAAATTAAAAAAATACGAAAAATAAAAATTTTTAAACGTAACAATTGTAAAAGAAAGAGAATTTTGTGTATACTCTTTTGTTAAAAAAATCATGATATGAAACTAGTTTGTAAAATAAAAATAAAAAACAATATTAAGGGGAATTTTTTTCCCGCTTTCTCCTTCCCCCTCTTTTTGAGCCATTGGGAAACCACGTATTTAGCTCAGACTCAAAGAGCTCAGTTATTTCATTTACATTTTATAAATATAAAGCTTCTTATGTTTTTGAACTGCAGAATTTTCTCAACTTCACTTAAATTTGTTTTCACCAGCTCTGCATTTCTGAATTGCATAAAAGTGCATGAATAATTTCAAATAAAATGCTTCTGAAGAGATAAAAGAATCCTTTTGTGCAGAAAATAAATTAAGAAGAAGCAATGTTAATAAAGTCCAAAACTTAAATAATTGCTTCATGTATTTTTAGATTACAAGTATCAATTTTTTCAAAGCAGAAAACTCCACTCTGAAATTCGATGATACGAAATGAGCTTCGGAATGGTGCTTTTGACGTTTATGACGAAGAAATTATTAAATTAAGATAATTTAATTATAGAACATACTAAATGGTGAAATATTTGTTAAAGATTGAAATTTAATTTTCATGCAGGATTTTAATTCCAGTGACACACATATAGACAAAAAGAAAGTGCGAATGAAGCAGCTAGCATGCCATCTGTACATTAAACTAAATTTTAAGTCATGCAGTTGGGAAATGTTTACCTCCTGTATTCGTTTCACGAATATGATGAAGAGCATTGGAGAAGCCATGAAGACATAAGTAGAAAAGATTTTGAAGAAAACAGAGAATAAACACTCAGAGGAAAGTACCAGCCCAGAAAATACATGTAAGCAAGACACATTCAGAAAATGGATGCTACGCAGTTCAATAGTTCGAGTTCGGTCAATTTTAACGAATTCAAGTATAGTTTGGAGTTAAAGTGCCAGTGTAAGATCTTCAGACGAAAAGAAAAAAGGAGGTTAGTTTTTTTTATCTCCAAAATACGCGAATGCATTTTTCTTTCCCTCTATATATGTCTTATTTACCTTGAATAAAAAATGAATGGATTATAAATTACTTATCTATACATAATGCTTCATAGAATGCTGTACTGGATCCTTTTATACCCCATGTAAATATGCACAAAAGTTTGCAGTTTGTTTCTGAAGTGAATTACATTTAAGGTTAACCGCACCTTAGTTAATAATTAAACTACGTTTAAAGTGCAAAATCATGAAAAAGAGGAAATCAAGGGAAAAATAATATTAACCCCGTTGATAATTACGAGTAGCCTTTAAAATATTACAAGAACATTTTGAGATTTTGATGAAATTTTAAATAGCGTTTTCATATTAAAACACATAAAAGTAAGATTTCTTAAATTCTTAAATCAGTAAAGCTTAAATCTAAGAAATTTTGAGCTGTGGGATTATGGATAAAATCTAAACCGATTGTCCAAATTAAAGGAAGCTATTTTTAAAACTTTAGACCAATGTAAATATATTTTTTATGCTGAAGTACATAAAAGTGAGATTGTTTCAATTCTTAAAAGAGTCTGAAGCTTTTATTTGAAGTGTTCTACACAATAGAATAACTGATGAAAATGATTTTTTAAAACATAGCTAGCAAAGTACAGTGAACGAAGTAACAGTTTGACGGATACGTTTATCGTAAATTTCAATGTTTGTAGTCTAATCTATCTGTCATAGCTACTGCTTCTAACCCAAACTTATATTAAACACAATATTTAAAAAGATTATTATAATTAGCACGTTAAATTAACAATCAAGCACGTGATATCAATGCAAGTGATTGATTTGACCGATCAGATGCAGGAATCTAGCGATATATCTAATGATAAATCTATTATGGACAAATAAATGAAGCATTTTCCCCAATTTAGAGTTTAGACTCAAAATGTTGTTGCATAGCATCCATTTTGCATCAAGGAATTTCACGTATTGACATTAAATAAATACATATTTTACATTCTCATACATAAGCTCTACTTCATTAACTTGTGAATATTTCATGCCACAAATGACCAATAGCCCACATTAATAAGCTATTAAAAGCTGAAAGAAGTCTGTTATGCAGATATACATATACATATTTAAAAACATGCTACAATATATGAAATACATACTACTGTCACACGTTAACATATTTCACTCATGATATATGCTTTTTTTGTGACGTACAAATTTCACTTCAGATCTAAAACATACATTAAACTGCAAAGTCAAAAGCTTTCAATTTTTTACAACGAATTAAAAGACAAAGTAGTTGAGCATCTTTCTTATTGAAAAGCAACAAATTGTTTTTACATGCAAAAAAGACCCCCCTTCTCCCACCTCCATATCTTTGATTTGGTAGTAATTAAAAAGTGAAATATACCATACAATTTCATGACGACAATACCCTATCATTTGATGGCAAACAAGTTCGCCTATGCTATCATGTTCATAAAATATATTCCAAAGATAATTACTCACAGTTTAAAACTCGATAAAAAAAAACGTCTTGAAAATATAGATGGAACTAATAAGGTTTACACTTCTGTTTGTGATAATCTTCTTCTATTAGATTTAGTATGATAATAAAAAAATGAAATCTATCATTGTAGTCCAGCATTACACTATGCGAAAATTAACACACCATATATTTTTAAAACAAATTTAAGTATTTAATTATCAAAATTTTTAAGCAACTTGCAGGACAAATTTTTTTAGCAGTTAATCCTTCTAATTTAAAGTTTTTCTGAATTTTATGGCCTTATAAATACTCTAATTTTCAAACTTTAAATATTAAAATAATATAAATCTAAAAAAATAAAAAGAGAAAACGGTAAAAAAAACACATTTTATTGTTGTCTTTTAAAGACACCTCAAAAAAAAAAAATACTATTAAATATACAAAATTTACGTACACATAACTTTTCTAACAACTTTTTCCAACCGATAAATCATGACATATATACAAACCGAATTTAATGCATCATTTTTATATTTTCACAATAAGACGCAAAATGTTTCTATCATTAACTGATGAGAAACAAATAATTTGGGAAAATCCGTTTTTAAAGTAGTACCAAAGAAAATAGTTTTATAAGTATATGCTAAATTCTATGTTGAGCACTGCACATCGAACGGGCTCAAATGTAGAGCACTAATACAATGTGAACATTTATCAAAAACTAATAATCTTACCGCTCCAAATTTGTGCAGCACGAGGTACTGCTCAGTAGAGGGATTCATCCCAACATTGGAAAGTTTCCAATTCATGAACTAGAAAGAAATTTTAAAATAACAACTTTGTAAGAAAAGAAAATTTTATAAATGAGAGACAAGATAAAATTCTTTCCTTTTACACTTTTAATTAGATAATGAATAACGACATGAAGCGCGTAAAAGCTGACGTGTAAGTGACAAAATTAAAATTTGGTAGTAACAATCATAAATGGTAGTGGTACCTCTAAATTATTTTGAGGCAAGATATTGTAATAATGGCATTGGTAGGTGTTGCTGTAAAGCACGGCTTAGAAACGCTTGTCAAGGAAAGCCTATGTAGGATCTGAACTTCATAGGCGACTTAAAAAGTCCACTTACATTCTTTTGTTTTTCATTGCTACAGTTCAACCTTTATTGAAGGTCAAACAGTTGATTTTCATCAAAAATGGTTAAATGTAACTTTTTTTTTGAGTTTCAAAACATTGATAAACAGACGCCTTGATTAAAGAAAAAAAATCTGGACTGGACCTCTGCTGTTTCCTTAGTAATTCGAAAATAACAAGATACAAACAATGGTTGCGATACGAAATAAGATTTTAATCGATTATAACCCAATAGTAACGAGTATGGTACGGGTCCCCCCCCCCCCTTTTTTTTAAAAAATTCCTAAGATGTTGACTGGCGAAGTCTACTCCTTGTTGAGATAATGCATGATAGAAACTTTTGTGTTTTTCTATGATTAATATACAGCCATGGAATATACATAAAAGTGTATACCACAAATGAAAACAAAATACCGAAGATAAAATCTGTACTAACACTTTTAGAAAACTTGATTTCATTCAAGTCTTGCTATTTCATAAAAATAATAATTGTCCAATAACTCTTCAGAGTTTGCATTGCAATTTAACATATAGTAGACGAACCATCTAAGTCTCCAAGATTTAGCGTACTAGGAAAAACTTAAACGAAACATTTAAACTTGAAGCAGTTTTTACGTTCGGAATTAACAGATATTGGTTCATTGATGAAATAAAAAATGCTTACCTTATCTTTGAAATATTCCATAACACCTACTCCAGTTGAAACACAATGAATTAAAATTAAGCCTAGTACTCGCGATGGATTTGCAAGCTGAAATAGAGAATGAGTACTAAAGTACACAGAATTAAACAAGAAATGATAGATAAAAATATTCAATTTGACACTTCTTATAAAAATGTGTTAAACATTAGTTGCAAACAATTTATTTACTATTTTATGCACATTAAAAATTTTAAGAAATCGGCTTTAGTTTTTTGTTTTGAAACTCCTTCCCCAGTTTTACAAATTAATTGCTGTTGAGACCTCAAACATTCATGTTTCAATCATTATCATTCTTGAGAAAAAGTTTTTCTTGAAATATGTCTTTTAAATTATTTTTTATTTTCTCTTTTGTCTTTCTTTCACTTTTTATTTCAAAATTAAGATATTGTTTCTCCTTTTTGACCTTTTTACTAATGTGTACAAGATTATTGATACACAAAAAATGTTTCCAGAAACATTTTTCTATTGAACGGTATAAAATTCAAATTTTCAATTTTATTTTTCCGACACATTGTCTTTTTTTATGTCGTTTATTTTTAATTTTATGGGAAAGTATGTAAGAAAACGGTAATGATAATTTGATGGGTGGGTTGATTTTTCATCACACTTAAGGAAACACATTTCTTGATCACTTGATTAGAAGCATGTAAAGTAATATTTTAATTATAAAACCCGAAAAAAAAAGTTTTTCAAAATGAATAACTTAAATAGCTAATTTAAGAAACATAACCTAAAAGGAGGACAAATAACCAACACCAAGTTCGCGTACCCACGCTCGGGCCATGACTGGGTAAACCTGTGCTTGGGCTATTGGATTTGGTGTATCCACACTAAAAAAATGAATGCTGTTCTTACAGTATAATACAGCTAATTTTATAGTATTAAACTGCAAAAATTGCTCATTTTACAGTTATAAACTGTAAAATTACTAACTTCACAGTACTAAACTGTAAATTGCCAATTTTACAGTAATAAACTAAAAAAGCTAATTTTGCAGTTTATTACGGTGCATTTTAGTTTTAAACTAGAACGTCTGCTGCCAGTATTATACTGTTGTTTTTACAGTATAATACAGCTAAATTTTACGGCAATCAACTGAAATATTTTACTTTACAGTAAGAAACTATAAAATTGGAAGTTTTACAGTTAATTACTATGTAATTTACAGTTTTAAATTGGAACCTCGGCTGCCAGTATTATACTGTAAAAACAACAGTTCAATTTTTGCAGTGTAAGAAACGCTTTGTACCCGTGAGCTCACTCTACATCTGCGCTGAACTATCAAATGCTTAGGTAGAGTGGTTTTTACTTCAAATATCCATGATTCTTTAGGGGTACTACAACTCTATGGGGTACTTGCTACAAGTCGCAATCCGATACCCAGCTTTTAATTACTTTAGAGGACCCAAAAATATGATACTTACAGCAAATCTGACTAAAATATTTGCTCCAGCCCCTTCACCAAAGCCAACAACAAGTTTCACTCTAAAAAAAAAATAAAACATGAAAGTTAATTTTCTAAACAATTGTTCATTTTGAATAATCAGTTGTAGAAGAAAGGCTTAAACTGTTTGAAAATTGTTGAAGGAAATCTCCTTTAAAATTTTGTAATTTTTTACAATTTTTAGATCTACGTGTTAAGATTAATTTCTGCACCATTTGCTGGGGCATAGAAATCAATACGTTTTACTACTTAAAAACCAATAAACATCTAAAATCAAAATCACAAGAGAAGAAAGGGTTAATAAATGGCACAGTAAGAATTTTTACGGGATGATGAGACCAACAATTTTACTGGTTATAAGATATAAATAAAATCAACCTACTTCAAATGATCTAAAACTGCTACTAAGTCTTCTCCCATTTGCTGGATAGTAGGAAACTGAAACCTGAAAGAACAGAAGAAATACAGGAAATATATTGATAGCGAAGAGCTGCGTTGAAATCGTAATATTTTGACGTGCGTTTTGCTCACAAAGGGATAGTTATCACTTTTAAGTATCATCTATGAAATTATAGTACTTTCCAAAAAGATTTTCAAAGAAACGATTCTGGAAACTATTTTACAACAAGCAATCAAGCTAACTATCGTAATCAGAAGAATCAGGAAGAAATACATTTCACAATTTTCGTGGAAAAGATACTTTGTAGATGTTACGTATTCATGAGAGAGGTGGCTTTTCATACCGTAAACGGGTGTATCGAAACAGCGGGGGTGAATCCGAAAGAAACTTCCTGATCATACAAAGAAATTTAATGATATACTTTTTTACCATAAATATAATTCTGAGTATTTTTGACTATTATTTTTTTGAAAGGTCATATTATAAGCAGTAAGAGCAATTTACTCTTGTCACATTCTGGCAACACGACTGACACATGAGCAAGGCTGCACGCGGAAGTCTAAAAACATCAAGCTTTTATTGCCTGCAAAACTTCGTACGTAAGTACAGACAGACCTCTTTGTATTTTAAACCTATGAATAGTATTGTTTCTTTCAAGTATGCATATATCTGAGCAACCGAGTACCTCATTAGAATCGACGAATGTTTTAAATCGTGTTATAAAAATGAAAAATTCTTTACGATGTCAGAGGATAAATATTTGCGAAGGAATCGAAACACTTTGTTCTGTTGTTCCGATTCAAACTTATTAAAATTATAAAAAAGGTAATGAAGGAAACTGGGACAGGGGCAAAGATTATTACTGTTTACTTCATCTGATGAGGAACTAGATCTTAGATTGCCAGAAAGTTGCAGACTTAAAAAGATTTTTGCCCCGGAAACTTCTTTGCATTTAAAATACACGATAAAAAAAGTCATCCAGACTTTATGTAGCAAAAGTCCTGTACACACAACGATGAATACGTGGGTAGATTTTACAGGAGGATATCCGAAACCAGGAGATTTGAAGATACTAACAAGAAGTTCTGTCAAGAACTAAACGAGCCTACTTTCCCGTACATCGACATCGGCATTCTAGCATCTGATCATTATTCTCTTGATCATCTGAGACTAAACATTATGTCAAACATACCTTTTTAGCACTTAAAGCTGATTTCTAAAAGCAAAATATACCCCTCTCATCAGATGAAATAGAGACATAAAAAGTAAATAAATGAATAAATGAAGTTTTGTCGCACCTTTTAAAGAATGTAACTGTTACAGTTCTTCCGTAGAAAAATTCCTCAATCGTTTTCAAAAAAAAAAAAAAAAAAATTAAAAGTACAAAGTACATCAAAACACATTTTATCAAAGAAAGGAAAAAAAACTCGTCCGTAGATAAAATGTCTCGATTTTCATTTTTAAACCGTTGCCAGTTGTTAAATATAAATAAGGAATAAAATGCCCTCGTGAATGAAACACTTTTGTTACAAAAAAAAATCGTCTGCCAAAAAAAAAAAAAAATAGTAATAAATAAAATAACACAAATGAATAAATAAACAAAAAATCGTCTGCACAGTCAGTCATTTTTTTCTGAGCCTGCATTTCCGACATGTTTGTGGAGTCGGAGTCGGAATCAGAGTCCTCACAGAAAGATTATTCAGAAAAGTACTTTACAAACATTATTTATCAAAACCATTTTTTTACAAAGTTAGTTTGAAGGAAATCCGACTTTAAGTTCCAGGATCAACATTCAACTTAAATTCCCCGAAGCCGCTAATGTTAAATTTTTTTCTGAACGGTTCAATATTGAACGAAAAATGGTTCAAACCAAAAAGCGAAATAAGGGAATGAACCTCTCCGAAATCTTTCAAACAAAAAAAAGTTTATTCCATTCGGATGGTTCACTCAGAAGTTATTAGGTGGGGAAAGGTTGCTTGAACGGTTCAATGTTGAACGAAAAAATGTTCAAATTGAAAATTTAAATACTGTAATGAAGTATCCTTGCTGAGATCCTTCGAACAAAAAAAAAAGTTTATTTAAATCGGACTGTTCACTCAAAAATTATTAGGGGTGACAGCTTGCTTGAGCGGTTCAATGTTGAACGAAAAATTGTTCAAATCGGAAATGTAAATACGGGAATGAAGTATCCTTGATAAGATCTTTCGAACAAAAAAAAGTTTGTTGAAATCGGACTGTTCACTCAAAAGTTAGCATCGCGGGACAGGTTGTTTGAACGGTTCAAAGTTGAACCAAAAATTGTTCAAATCGAAAAATCAAATATGGGAATGAGTTGTACTCGCCGAAATCTTTCCAACAAAAAAGGTTTGTTCAAATCGGAATGTTCATTCAAAAGTTATTAGGGGGGGGGAGGTTGCTTGAACGGTTCAATGTTGAACCAAAATTGTTCAAATCGAAAAATCAAATATGGGAATGAGTTGTAATCGCCGAGATCTATCCAACAAAAAAAAGTTTGTTCAAATCGGAATGTTCATTCAAAAGTTATTAGGGGGGGAAAGGTTGCTTGAACGGTTCAATGTTGAACGAGAAATTGTTCAAATCGAAAATGTAGATACAGGAATGAAGTATCCTTGAAAAGATCTTTCGAACAAAAAAAAGTTTGTTCAAATCGGACTGTTAACTAAAAAGTTAGCATCGCGGGACAGGTTGTTTGAACGGCTCAAAGTTGAACCAAAAATTGCTCAAATCGAAAAATCAAATATGGGAATGAGCTGTACTCGCCGAGATCTTTCCAACAAAAAAAAGTTTGTCCAAATCGGAATATTCATTCAAAAGTTATTAGGGGGGGACAGACAGACAGACCGACCGACAGACCGACAGACCGACACACAAATTCCCCATCTCAATACCCTACTTTCAAATTTTTAATTTTTCGATATTCATTTTACCTTTTTATTTTTTTAACTTGGCGATATTTTTTGGACTTGGCGATATTTTTTTTAACTTGGCGATATTTTTTGGACTTGGCGATATTTTTTAGATGCATTAAGCCAATTTTAATACTTTTTTCGTCTCTCTTTTATTTTTAACTGGAAAGTAGGCTAAAAAAGAGACATCGTTCTTTTCAGGAAATGTTATGGAAAAACTTAAACCAAGCCACAACTGCTCGTTTTAAGAAAAATATAATATTTGTGGACAGCATGAGTGACTTGAATTTATATTCAATCCTTGTTTTTCAATTCAAATGTATTTTCATAAAATTAATTTTAATGTTTCATAGTTTAAAACTACTTTCGATTTTTGACAAATCATACATTTACTGGTATAGAAATTAAACCCCTCTACTTGACAGTAACTATCTTTTCTTAGTCTCCCACATCAAAATTACTTGTTTTTATTAAATCTACAACAGGTTAAATTGAAAAATGAAATAAACATTTTAACACCGGTTCCGAGTCATCCCTATCAGTGGGGTGAATTGGAACACTTCTAAAAAGTTCTATATATGAATAAAAACAGTTCAAAATGTTTTGTTTCTGCTAGGAATGTCAAGAGCAAACCAAGACCGAAGTTTTTACTCGAAAATTAAATAATAATAATAAACAAAATACTTTTCATGATCAAAACCGAAAAGTGTACCGATTCACACCGTTTTACGGCACTGATAGAAATTAGCCCTTATTTTACTTTTCGATTTAAAATTAATTTACTTGCAAACCTAGTAAACTAAAATTTCCTTACGGGAAAAAGAAAATTAGTGATTATCAATTTTTCATTTAAACTCTTAAAAAATAATATAACTATATTACCAAAGAAAAGTCCATAACAAATCTTACTCTGAAGGGAGGTCATCCGCATGGTCATTTTGTCCAGGCACATCAATATGAATGAACACAGAACGGGGTTTAATCTCGCTCATGCAAGGGTGCTCCACAAAATCTTGGAATGTTGAATCTGGGAAAAGAATGACGCGCATGAGTATGAATGAAGTAAAAAAAAAAAAACAACGTAAGTAACACGCAAATTGTCGAGAAAATACAGCATAGGCGAGAGGGGGGCACATCTGGATTTATGTTCCTCAGCAAAATGGAATCATGATTATAGCAATAAAATAATTAACAAAAAAAAAATTCATTTAATTTTAATCTGTTCTGCTTAAAAAAAAACCTGAACGATTATCTTTTTTTTTTTTTACAAAATCTCAAATAATTGTAAGCATGTTTTTTGAGTTTGCAATAAATTTCTTTAACAACACGAAAAAAAAAAAAAAAAAAACCTGATAGATGAATGTTTTTCTGACAAAAGCAACCATTTGAAAATTTAGTGCTTTAATAACGTTGTTTACATCATTTATATTTTCAGCACGAAGCTATTAATTTTATTTCTTAACACTTAAGTGATGCACATAAACTAAACACTATTTGTCATCGTTTTGTTGAATGTATTAATCAAGTGATACAGTAAACATCCTAGTGGAACTACGGGTAATTTTACAAGCTGCTGTTATTAGAGACCTCTCCAATACCACATGTAAATAGTGAAATCAGTACGCATCTAAACAACTACTACAGGAAATTGAGCCAGACTTACAATCAAAGACCCGCCCATTGTAAAGAAAAACTTGTTTTATACACTTACATTACATCAGTTAATTGACATAAAACAAGAAAAAAGTGACCCCAGTTAATTTCCTGTACGGCATCAACACGGAATTAACTTTCACGTTTAGAATTCCGTCATTTAACTCCCTTGAGTACGCCCAGATGAAAAGAAGTAAGATGAAACACATGGCTCTGAATATCAAGTCAAGATTTTAATTTTTATTCCTATCATATCATCACAATTAAGAAAGGGAAAATTCTGACCCAAGAAGGAAAATCTGAAGGTCGAAATCTTATAGGATAAAATTTCGGAATTTCCTTATATGGGTCATTCCAGTGACTAACGTAACATTCGGAGCTGATTTTGCAACTGTTTTTACTTGTAACTTAAAGGATAAAAAATATTTTTCAGTTATGCTGGTGGATTTACAATGTACATGGTATCTATGTATCATTTCTGCTAAGAATTTAAAACAAAATTACTGACAGTAGATATTTTTTCAACCAAAATACCAGGCAACCAACAAAGTTCGTGCGGTTTTGAATGTTAATAAATAAAACACAAAAAATGGGTTTAAATTAAATTTATTCAGAAAAATAATCACCATCAGCAAGTATTACCTTTTCCCACCTAGACAGAAGACCATATATCCCGTTTTTATAAAAAGTTGGGTTTTGAGAGTTAAAAAAGTTTTTCACCTCGTTTTCCAAATCCTCTTTATTTTGAAGCCGCCGATTGCGCATATGGTTGTCCGTTGCCAAAAACAGGTGGTAGTCACTTGGGGCTAGGTCTGGTGAGTACGAAGGGTGGGGTAGAACTTCCCACTGTAATTGTGCCAGAGTTTCTTGAGTGATTCTTGCTGTGTGTGTTCGTTTCACTCAATTCATGTGGTACCCATTTGCTTAGCTTCCATCGTTTCCCAAGCTGGTGCAAATGTTTACGAATAATTTCATCAGTCACATTGAATCTTAAGGCAAGTGCTTGACATGTCTGACTTGAATCCTGCTCGATTGCCAGCTTGATCTCGTCGTTGTTGACCGTTGATGGTCTCCCGGAGCGAGGTTCATCTTCCAGATTTTCATCCCCCGAGGCAAATTTCTTGAACCACTTCTGACCCGTCCGTTCAGCTACAGTACCTTCCCCAAAAACAGTGCATATCTTACGACAAGCTTCTGCAGCTTTGGTACCAAGTTTGAACTCATAAAGTAAACAAGCACGAATTATTGCGTTTGACACGGCCATACTCAACTACAGATTTTTCACTTAAATTCAAAGTAATCAAACTAATCAAATACTCTAAATAATACTGCATTAAATAAGCTTTAATTTGTATACAAAGATACCCCCACCACTTCATTCTGTTTACTCAATATAATCCAGAGAAGTAAACAATAAATAAAAACCGCATGAACTTTGTTGGTTGACTAATAGCAGCGTGACTAACGCAACATTTTTGCAACCCTGAAAATTAATGCTCATGTTGTGAGGCAACAATTTCTCAAAGTTAAGCAAGTGTTAAAAATTGAATGAAAAAATTGAAAAATGTGTAAAGTTTTCTTTTGAAAACATAAAACACATTTATTAAATCTGAATTTTTTTTAGTCTTAAGTGTCACTTTTACTCAAGATGGAGTAACGTAACGTGACTAACGTAACCATCGAATAACAAGCAGTAAACACACTACAAACTATTTATTATGGCTAATCTCAGTGATAATTACAATACTTTTTCAATTTTTTTTAACGTCTTATGTTGTATGATTTTTATTTATTTATTTTTTGATACTTTTTTCACTTCGGTATTTTGTTTATTTTTGCTGAGGTTGACATTTCTATAGAATGATCCTTATCTGTGTTTTGGGATAGTCTGCATTTCTGCTATTTTAAAGATACTTTTATATTACTGGCAAAATATTAAGATAAATAAATATATATATGAGGAATGCATGCTGGAAATTAAATTTAAAATTAAGTACAGTGCCCGCGCCGCTTATTAAAATCACATTTGTTCCGAGGATATTTGATTTCATTAAGCGGCTGATTTTATAAAGCCCCATATATAAAATTACTAAAAGAAAAGAATTTAAAGTTTTTGCAAAAGTTAATTAAAACACAGTTCGAATTTAACTTAAATGTAAAAAGTACATTTTTTAAATTACGCAAGGGTTTTAAAATATTGACTAATTGTTGTTTGAGAAACAAAATTTGAAAGTAAAGATCATTCTTAAATCTTGACGTTTAGGCATGTTTTTCTAGCGAATGATTTTTACTCAAACTGAATGATATAAACTGTCAACCTCTGTAATCTTGAAGAGAAAGAAAATTCTGGTTTTAGTCAGACAAGCGCCCCCCCCCCTCTTTTTTTTAACATATACTCTCCAAAAACTTGATTTTATAAAACGGCGCTAATGATTTTATTAAAGAATGGTTTTAATATGTTTTGATATAGTAATGATTCTGCTCGTCCAGATTTGATTTTATAAAACGGCTGATTTTATAATCCAGTGATTTTATTAGTGGCAGGCACTGTACTATTAAGAATAAGAGTTAAAAATAGTAAAAGATAATAATAATATCATTTAAGTTTGAAACAAATAACTTTTAAAACTGCTATTCAATGCAAGTGGCGTATGTTCGCCGCTGATTATTGAGACAAAGTGAATAATTTAACTGACTTTATATGGTGCACAATTATGCTGCAATTAAAGTAGCAGTGCAGTAGTTTGAAATAAATGTCAATGCCAAGTTCAATGTAAGAGCTTTTTGCCTTTTCTTTCGTTTGGATGCTGAATATGACGTAAATAACAACACAAAATTTAAAGCTTCTCTGAGTCTTTATAGTGCAGATACCTTGTTACTGAAAATTCAAATGTATCAAATTGATTTCAACTTTCATAGTATTAAAACAAGTATATGAAAATGTACTTACGATTACTTCCTATGTCGTGAACAGTTAGAAATATAGCTTTCTTTTCTACGTTATTAAGGTCACCCTGAGGAGAAACAAAAGAATTATTTTTTAATCTTCGAAACTATATAAAATAAATAAATAAGTAAATAAAAATAAAATACATGAATGAACGAATGAATGATAACGATAGTAATAAAATTAAAACGTATACTATGCTAATGCAATGTAACAAAACTTATATGATAGATCAAAAAACAACTACACAAATATAACTGTAATCCAATTGATTCGCAATTTTCTACTGATAAATCAAGTGCTTTTTTCTGTATAACAATTACAATGATATTCTTCATTGGTGGATTTTTGATTTTTCTCAGCTGGGCAATCTTAAAACTGCCGTCATTAACCCATTTATGCCCAGTAGCCCAAAAACGGTTAGCCCAAAAACGACGCTTGTTAGTTACTGCATACAAAAACCTGTAATTGGTATATCATTTTACTAAAGCTGGTTTTCACAAGTTAATTAGTCCTTCTTCTTGAGAAAACCAGTTAGAGCCACTATTTGGACATCAGAGTTATTTATTGACAACTATTTTCAGACAAATCAGTCAAGCAACGATGTAGCATGGGTAGCCGCAGAAAATAAGTTTTTTTACGAACTTATTTTTCCATAAAATTAAACCATTTTAAAATGATTTGCTTAAAATTGATCACAGATGCCTTCTGTAATGTTACTTTGCAAAAGTTAAGTCAAGTAAGGTCGTATTTTGCTCACATATCTGCAAAATATCCCATAAACAGGACGTTAAATAACTTGATAAATATATGGCAATGGCGAAATATTTTAAGCCTAAAATGTATGTATACCATTCCAAGTAAGAGTTTTTAGCAGATAAAAATTGAAAAACAATGTTAAAAAAAAACTTGGGCATAAATAGGTTAAAAAAAAACACAGCTTGATGTGAACTTGCCGGTTGCCGCCCCCCCCCCCCCCCGCACAGAAGTTGCAGCCAGCACGTGAGAGGTAAACTTCATTTGAAAACAATAATTAAAAAATGGTCGACCACCTTGTCTAGGGGATCAGAGAAGTCTGACCCAGGTGGCGTGGTGCCGGGTTCGAATCGCTAAGAGATGGATGTACTTTTTCTCTCCTGTCCCTGTTCATTCTTTAAGTGAATATGTTGTGCTTTGAATGAATGACCACCCCATAAACGGATCTCTGTGACATATGTGTGTACTGTGGAAGTCGGACTTCACACCAAATTACGGCACAATTGGAAAAGTGAAGCAGCGCACCCCAAATTGCCAGCTTACTGTCCATCCATGAAAACCGCACCAAGCACTCGGGAACCAATTTACTTAAAAAAGGGGTGATGGGTTGGAAGTGAGAACTTTCCGAAGTTTTCAATTTAAAACTTGCATTTTATATTCTTTTGACACATTCAACTGAACTACATACACTGGCGGAAAAAAAAAATCCCAACACCAAGAAAGACTTGTGTTAGATAAACGAAATTTGGTAGGCGTGTTTGTACAGCTGAAAGATGACATCGATTGAAATTTCGCGCTCCGCGCATAAGTGTGGCGCAGCTGGCGTCACTCAGAACATGCAAATAAGGCTTGTTTTAAAAACGTGTTGTGAAGCTCGTGAGTATTATTTTTCCATGAAATTTGACGAATTGCGTTCATGTTAGCCAGGAATGCCTTTAAAAAGACGAAGAAGCCATTATCAACAGCTCACCGAGTTTAAACGAGGTCGTACAATTTGGCTACGAGAAGGTGGATTTTCATTTCGTGATATTGACGAAAGACTCGGGGGGAATGTTTCCATCATGCATGATTATTGGAAGCTATGGTCAAGGGATGGTACTACCTCAAGCAGGTCGAGTTCCGAGCTGCCACGTGGCACGACTGAGAAGGAAGATCGCCGAATCTTGAGTAGGGCTGTGGCGCATCGTACTGGATCTGCGACTGACATTCGAGCTGCAGTTGGTACCGTCGTGATCCAAGGAACGGCAAGAAACTGTTTACTTCAAGAACAGCTACGAGCCAGGCAGCCTGTAGCCGGTACTCCATTGACTGCAAACCATTGTCGTTTCCGATAGCACTGGTGCCAAGACAGCGCTCACTGGAGGTCGGAGTGGAGGTCTTTTGTAATTTTTGATAAAAACAGATTCTGCCTTAGTGCCAGTAGTGGCTGTATATTGGTCAGAAGGAGGCCAGGGGACCGCCTGCATCCAAGCGGTCTACGGCCTAGACACACGGGACCCACACCTGGAGTCATGGTCTCTGGAGCAATTTCCTATGACAGCAGGGGCACTCTTGTGGTTATCCCAAACTCATTGACTGAAAATTGGCCGTCAGTCTGGTAATTTAACCATTAGTACAGCCCTTCATGAGTAGCATTCAAGGGGGAGTTTTCCAACAGGATAACGCTCGCCCTCACATCGCTGCTGTAATGCAACGTGCTCTACAGAGTGCTGACATGTTACCATGACCTGCAAAATCACCAGGTCTGTCTCCAATTGATAACGTATGGGGTATCATTGGACTGCACCTCGAGCATCATCAACAGTCAGCAATGACGGTCCTAGTATTGACAAAGCAAGTGCAACAAGCATGGCACTCCATACCACAAAGTGACATTCGGCACCTGTATGACATAATGCATGCACGCTTGCAGGCTTGCCTTCAAAATTCTGGAGGTTACACCCTCTATTAAATTAATATAATTTCACATTTGCGCAGCATTTGCTTGAGCTTAAATTAGCCAGTGATCTTGTATATTTAATCAATTAAACATGTTAACTAGACAATTGCATTACAAAAATTTCATTACGCTACAATAATTTTTTCTTGGTGTTGGGATTTTTTTTTCCGCCAGTGTATTTGAAATTAGCATCGTTCTACGTTGTTTTATACGGCTCAAAATGCTTCTTATTATTACCTATCATCCCTTTAGTTTCCCTTAGTTTCCCTTTTTTAGTTATTTACCTATCATCCTTTTTTTGGTAAGATCAGAGAAGACCTGACGCATGCGTAAATACGCGGAAGGTTTTACCTAAGAAAATCAGACAGTAGCTGGCACAAGACAACAACAATTAAAAAAAGAGTTGGGAGAAAAATTTTGATTTTTCGCAAATAGCACAAGTAAATGCTTTCACTAGGTGATAACAAATCTTTAACTTTCAGCCCGTATTAATTTGTACGTTCATCAAAATGTAAATAAGCCCGAAATCATCCACACGTAAGGGTGGAATCATAAAGCTCTAGATTAGCGGTCGTCAGTCGCCAACGGGTGACCATTTCACGGAAAATGGCAGCCAAAAAATCAAATCCCAGTCGCCAACAGTGGTTACAATGTTTTTGTTTATTTGTAAAAAACAAAACCTTCTACGAAAATACTCTTCTACTCCCACCCTTTCTAATTATTGCTCCTATTTAATAGCGACATAAAGGATGTGATTGGAATGAAAAGTGTATCCATAAAGAGGGACACTTTACAAGCACGGTTAAGAGTAAAACGTAATAGAGACGAAAAAAATTAAAGTGTAAAAAATTATATATGAAACATTATTTTATTCTTTCGTTTTTATCATGAAATTAATATTTACACAAATTTTAGAAATACAAAACCCTCCCCTAATTGTGATTCAAAATGTCTGTTAAAATGATCTGTTAAAAAATGCGAAACAATCTTAGTATTTTTAAGCACAATGTAAGAAGTACAGAGTGTTAAAATGACCACTTGGGTTTATAAGAGATGAAAAAGGAAATTATCAAAGATATAAATAAAAACAAATTGAAATTAAATCACAGAAATAAAGAATAAAGACCTGGTAGATCTTGATTGTAAAATACTTAAAAGAAATTATAAAATAAGTATGCTCATTAACTTGTAAAATTGAACGCAGAAGGCTGAACAATTAAGTAAGTTAACACTCGTGGAAAGAGCAAAATGTCAATAATAATGTCTTTCTTTCTTTTATTTTAAATAAATTCCACGGGGATGAAACGAAGAGCGCAATGCAGTTTCTATGTATAAAACCATCTCTAAGGCGAATTATGTTTCTTTAAGGGAGATAATAAAGTATTAAAGCATTGTTAGCTTGTCAACTTCTGTTCTACTATTGGTGCTTATGCAAAAGAAAGTCAGAAAATTAAAAAAAAGAAGTGCGGGCAATTAATAAATTAAGAAGAGTTTATCAACGTTAAAAATCAGCAAAAAATTGTTAAATATTTTGACAAAGCTTTAAATTTTTCAATAAGACAATCATCATGACATATGCGCAAAAACAAACCCTATCCTCCCGATTGTCCGGTTTGAAGAACGCGAAAAAATTCAAAACCTCCCACAGGCCTACACCCCTCGCCGGGGTGTGAGTTAGCCCCGGTGTGAGTGAACTCTCCCACTGCTCTTCCTCATCCCTCGCAGCATCCACTGCGCGTGCGTACTACTCCCTTATTACCCGTGACATTTGGAAGACCCTCTGTTGATTTCCTCGGCGCTCGCGACGTCAAGGGCACAACTAAACAAACAAGGACCCACGAGGATTTGGAGGGGGGGGGGGGATCGATAAATTGGGTTTCGACGTCTTTCGACGACCTTTGACGCTCGGCCGGACGGTCCTTCCCGGACACTTCCGGACCGAGAGTGCAGCGCGAGTTGTAAACAAAACGGTTTGGCAACAAAGTGTAGACAAAAGCCAAATTCACATTAACATGGAGACATTGTACTGCCGTGGGATGGTAAAGGAAATCGGCAGAAATGACTTTTTGAGATATGGGAAACTAGGGAGATTTGACCCACTTTTTAAATGAATTTTTTCTGAAAATAGTAATAAGTAGGGATGCACCGATAAGCAAATTGTCCGATAAGTGATTAATCGGCAGGGGAAAATCTGCCGATTAATCTGCAAAGCCGATTAATGAAGAGTACTATTATTTTTAATATTACCAATTTCACAATCAGTTTTTTTTTCCTTTCTTTTACAATTCTGATTTCAGAATTATTTATTTCTGAGAAAAGATTTGTTTTTATCCATTTTTCCTATTTTCCAAAAAAAAAAAAAAATCAAAATTTTATCAAATTTCTTTGAACTAATTTTCATATTTTTATTAATAAAACTGCAGAAACATACAGACATGAAAATTATTTTTAAAAAATAGGGGAAAGCTGTCGTGAGCACTAATTTCTGGGTTTTCTTAATTTAAATTTATTTTTCAATTATAAGTAGCCGTTTATGCAAGACTTTTATTCTGTGAAAATTAGAGGTTATCTTATAGTACGAATTGCAGAAAATTACATTTATTTACTGCTAATAAAACTATTTATTAGTTTCTTGGTGTAGGTTTTCTTTGAAAAAAATATTTAAAAATATTTTTTTCGCCGATTAATCGGCAAAATTTTGCCCATTATTAACAATCGACAAAGTGGTCGATTATGACCGATTAATCGGTGCATCCCTAGTAATAAGTATTATTTTACATAACATTTTATTGTGATGTTTATACATCATAATAATCATAACAAAAAAATTTTATCGCCGTAATAGCGAAGTGGCGGAAGAGTGGTTTAGCTGGTAGAACATGATCGCATGTAGTGTGAATGTTAGGTTTCTAAAGCTAGGACGGACGGAAAGATTGCTTAAAACGATAGAATTTGATGGCATGGCCTGTGAATGCTAGGCTTCGAAACTTAATAATGCGTTACTAATAAAATAAAATAAGTATTTCTTACAAAACTTAAGATTCGTTCCAAAATATCTCACACACACAAGAAAAAATAGGGTTCGTGAAAATTTTGTGATTTCTGAAGATTTGTACAATCAAAGGTGTGCTGAATCACTTAAGATCATTTCTCATAACTGTCAATATGTCTCATCTTTTAACCCTTTATGCCCCGACGGGACTCAGAAGTCCCGCTTATATTAATTAAGTATGAGTCCCAAATGGCTGGAATCGTGCTGAAGCTTTTAAGTACCACTCCTTGTACTTTGCTGAGAGGCCAACAGATGGTACTTGCGATCAGAAACAGTTTTCTTTGGGGCCCTAAAGCGCAGGAGGCCTTAGACCCTACTGATTAAAAAAAAAAATTATATTCAGTATATATGTTGTTTGGTGTATTTTCAACTAAAAAAAACAACAAAAAAAAAATATTTTTAGACATTCATTGCTAAGTTAATTTGGGCCATAAGGGGTTAAAACGTAGAGTTTTTGCTTTTCGTAAGTTCAACAACCTCTATTCTAAAAATTGAGTTGCGAACGCACGAGAGCTCTATAAAATTAGCAAATTAATCGCAACGAACTGTTTTGTTGCATTTTATAAGCAACAGTTTTAATACATGAACTTTGGGCTATTCTTATTCATTGTGATAGCTGATATTTGGCACCAAACATTTCCTCCTGGAGCTGGACAACTCGGACATCCGCCAGAGATTGAATCCGGAAAAAGAGGCGGGGGGGGGGGGGGAGAGAAAAAGAAAAATAGCTCGGAAAGAAAAAAAAATGTATAGAAGTGATAAAAATATAGAGATAAAGACTGAAAATAATATTTATATTTAGAAGTACACTGCAAAAAATGAGCTGTTGTTTTTACAGAAAATACTGGCAGCCGAGGTTCCAATCTAAACTGTAAAATGCACAGTAATAAATTGTAAAACTAGCAATTTTAGTTTTTCACTCCAAAGTTAGCAATTTTACAGTTTATTGCCGTAAACTTTAGCTGTATTATACTGTAAAAATAACAGTATAATACTAAAAGCAGAGGTTCAAGTTTAAAACTGTAAAATGCATGATAATAAACTCTAAAGTTAGCAATTTTACAGTTTCTTACTGTAAAATTAGCACTTTTACAGATTTGTTCTGTGAAATTATAAATTTTACAGTTTATTACTGTAAAATTAGCAATTTTGCAGCTTATTACTATGAAATTAGCTGTATTATACTGTAAAAACAACATTCATTCTTTTAGTGTCCGTCTTGCATTGGTTATACAAATTTGCTGCCTTATATTCTTTTTGGGGGGAGGCGGGTTGAAAAACTACTGGCATACATACTTAGCTTTATTTTTTTTTAGTAACATTGCATGAGGCACGTTAAAGAAGTAAATGTGTCCATTCCCTTAAGAACGATGAAGCATCTCCAAGAACTGCGGAGCATATCCTAAGAATGATACTCCTTCCTCAAACGAAAAAAGACCTTCACAATTTCCTTGTTGCAATTCACACCATGTGGCTTTGATTAAACTAGCACACATATAAATAATAGAGAATAACAAGGTTTAGCTTTAGTGTCAATCGTTTAAAATTTTAGATGCGTTGATAGTTTCTTTCTTTTTTTACATAGTTTATTTTATGGAGCATTTACTTGAAAAATTTAGGTGAAGTTTCTTAATAGAAACTACACCTTATTTCTGAAGTACTTTTACAATAAAAAGAATAAAATAAAAATATTTTTGAAATAAAAAGAACCAACTTGAGAACTTCTATCAGCAATTACTCTAAAAAGGAAAACATATTTTTATTCTTTGAACACCATCGATACTTTTAAAGATAAGTTTTGAAGTCGGCGCAGAAAGATAGGTAAAATGATGTTTGACCATATATTGCCTAAATTTTTCAGAGAAAAGCATTGAAAATTAAGAACAGAATATTTGTACCGTTACATAAGTATATGGTTGTCATTGTAATGTATGCGAACGCGACTAAAGAACATGGATCTATTGAAATTTATATTTATAGTTGAATTGTAGTTTCGTATGATTCTATTTAGTGTTTTTGCGCCTACTTCAAAACTTATGTTTAAAAATACAACCGATGTTGTTCAAAGAATACAATTATTTTTAACTTTTTAGAGCAATTTCTGATTGAAATTCTGATTCTTTTTTTTTTTTTCAAAAATATTTTTATTAACTTATGCAGCTTCTGTTCTTCTGTCTAATTTAAATGCAGCCTAAGGCAGGGATTCAAGTGAAACAGGCAATCGCAAATTACAATCGCGACTGGAAATAAATTACATTAGAACGTTTCTTGATAAAAACATCGTGACGTTTGCCTATGAAAAGCGAGCTAGATAAAACGTCACAGCCTACTTGGCGAATAAGAGGAGATCGCTGAGTGCTTGTGAGCTCTTATTGGCTCCAACCGTAGTGACGTCATGCCAATTTAAGTTGATGATAATGTAATTCACTTCCAGTACCGATTGCAATTCGAAGCGATCGCAGTGCTGTTTCACTTGAATCCCTGCCTAAAGTGATAAAAATATTCCGTATCTCTGGTATGGTGTTGCAACTTAAGGCAGGGATTCAAGTGAAACAGGCTATCGCAAACTGCAATCGCTACTGGAAATGAATTACATTAGAACGTTTCTTGATACTGGAAATGAATTACATTAGAACGTTCATCGTGACGTTTGCCTATGAAAAACGAGCTAGATAAAACGTCACAGCCTACTTGGCGAATAAGAGGAGATGGCCGACTGCTTGTGAGCTCTTATTGGCTCCGCTCGTAGTGACGTCAGTGCCAACTTAAGCTGATGATAATGTAATTCACTTCCAGTAGCGATTGCATTCGAAGCGATCGCAGTGCTGTTTCACTTGAATCCCTGCCTAAGGCAGGGATTCAAGTGAAACAGGCCATCGCAAATTACAATCGCTACTGGAAATGAATTACATTAGAACGTTTCTTGATAAAAGCATCGTGACGTCAGCGTGACGTTTGCCTATGAAAAACGAGCTAGATAAAACGTCACAGCCTACTTGGCGAATAAGAGGAGATCGCTGAGTGCTTGTGAGCTCTTATTGGCTCCACCCGTAGTGACGTCATGCCAAGTTAAGTTGATGATAATTTAATTCACTTCCAGTAGCGATTGCAATTCGAAGCAATCGCAGTGCTGTTTCACTTGAATCCCTGCCTTAATAGTATAACTTTGAATAATATCAGTGCATAGAGATCGCTTTTTCTAACCGCTAAATGGCAGACATCCGAATCGTAATTAGTCTTTTATCGTTTGGCAACGCTTTAAATAAATTAATGTTTTTTCTTGACGTTCTACAGTTTTTTTCTTTGAACAAGGTGGACAAAATAATGTAGCAATGGAAATAGCCACCATGTAAATAAATTTCAACTATATGCTTAAAGTAAATGTTTATCCGTGAATTAATAATACTGAATTGAATTTGATCTTCACGTGCAGTGGTGTTACGATGGACTCTGGAATGTTGTATATGGATGATTGGGAGATAGAATTTTCCGAAGTAGCCCTGAAATGAATCCAGAAGGTAAGTTAGTTGAAACCTATTATTAGATGCCGCAAAATTAATAGCAATGACAATGCGACAAAATATGGTATACTTTATGGTCTGGAAACTTTGATTAAACGAAACAACTAGCACGTTCAATGAACTCGGCGATTTCAGTTTGTTTTTGAATTGAAACCTCAAATGTTTTTCAAACATGAACCGTTTCAAATGGGAACAAATTTAAAATTTTAATTAATTTAAGTTAATTTAGTTTAAGCGATGTATGCATAAACTTCAAATTTTCCGATAAAAAAAGTAGATTTTAGAAATACTTGAAATAAAATTAAAAAAAAACATAAATAAACCAAATTGTCACAAAAATACTGCTAATAGCAACTTCAACTTTGCATTGGAGCTGTTCGCTAGTACAAAAAAAAAAAAAAAAAAAAAAAAAATCTCAAAGCATAAAAAAAGTCATAATTGATGTGTCAGCAGCATTTTTGCGATGATTTTGAGCTTTATACAAGTAGTTTTTCATTTTTCTCACATTTCAGCATAAAGTGTTTTTGATCATTGATTTTACTTGAATATCACTTTGCCGCCTCATTTCTACTCGCATAGTTTGTCTTATTTTGAAAATCTATTCACTGTTTGGTATAAGGGCGATTCTCTGTAAACTCGTCATTTTTCACACGAAATCTGTCCGGGCACGGTTTTTTGAAATGCTCGTATAATTATAAGACTATTGCTCAGAAAATGAATCTATTACTTTGATTTGAAAAAGGATCAATTGAGGTTTGTGTTGTTCTGATAAATCATGATAGGGGGCAAGTCCCCCGCCTAGTATAACGAGGCAGGGGACTGTGCCAGGTGACTGTGTTTTTGCTCTTTGTTGCGTAATATCTGCAAAACTATTGGAACATAATTAGTTACGAGACTAACTATAAATTTAGGCACAAATCGGGGACATAATAACTAATATGTTTTATAATTAAATTGACATTAATAAAATCACTTCCCAGAGGACTTTTCGCAACGACCCTAATGCATACTTTCATCACAAATGTCGCTCTCAAACTAAGCAAAGTAGCGTTTCAACACCGTTCTCGGCGATTTCGGCAAATTCAGACTGATTACTTTAAACTTCATGCTAAAAAGAATTTGCAGAAGCTTTAGATTTTTCGTATCACAGCTTTGAATTTGTTGTAGGGGACTGTTTGAAAAAACTCCGAACAGAATTACATGATAATTTTAAGTTTTAGAAATGGGTAATTATACCTTATTTCATAAGAAAAATATAGCTTCATTATTCTATTTTTAGATATTAATTGCCAAATTTATGTAGTGTTAATAAGTTTTTTGAAATACTATCTGTAACAGTTAGACTATGAGATTGGGACAGCCAGGGGACTGTGTTTTTGGCGCTTAGATAATTTCTAGAAAAAAAAAAATTAAATTGTTATCACTCCAAATACAATTGGGCCACAAAGTATTCATGCTTTACTTGTATTAAGAACCATAATTACTTTATTACACTTTATTATATTTAAAGTACTCAGTCCGGACAGCCAATTACCAGCTTACAGAGAATCACCCATAAACTGAAGTTCAAACTGAACCATTCCAAGTGTAATTTTTGGTTTTATTACATTTTAAAGCATTCACCTTTTCAAGCATTAAATATCTTTACTAATAATTAAACATTGAGTAGGTCTGAATCCATGTATCCATTTATATAGTGGCATTGACATTGGTACGTCAGAGACCTTGTCTCTATGCATGAATGCATTTGCATATCTATCTGTATTTTTATAAGTACCGATCAACCTCTTTTTATGAAATTGGACAAAGAATAAGTTTAAAGCATGTGAGTATGCACTGCGTAGAGGTTTATTTGTTGCTTTTTTTAGTTCTTTTTGTTATCTTATTTTAAAGCTAACTTTTTACCATTCGTTAATTTGGAGAAGAAGGATGAAAAACGTCGTGCTTGATTTAATATTTTATATAATTTAAAAGCCAGGGTTTTTCTGCAAGAGGGGAATTTTGTCTACATCTTTGAAGTTAGAAGCATCATAAAATTTATTTTTGACTTTCACAAATCTAAGACTCAACTAAAGTATACGAAAAACTGACTATTGACAAAATTCCCCCCCCCCCCCCGCCCCTGTCTCCTTAGATACGGATGAGACATCTATGTTTGAACTAAATCACTGATGTTTACACCATAGATGCATAATAATAGAAGAAATCTTCCTCATATTGATGTAATGCTTTTCGTGTTTTATTAACGTCATTTTTTTATGTTTGAACAAGTGTCATAAAAAATAAATCTGCTACTATATCATACTCATGGAAATTAAATTTTGCTGAAAGTAACAAATTAAAATTATTTTTGTTTTTAAATTAAGTGATATGATAAAATAGACAATGACTTGTCCAGACAACCTTGGTGTATGATCAGTTTCGCTGAAGGGGACTTGACTTGTCCAGACAGTCTTTTGGTCTGGAATCGGGCTCGTTTAAAGTGAATTGTACAGACAGCCTTGGTCTCTTGTAAGCTGTCTTGCAGTTTAAGAAGATATGGTGAAGATATGATGAACTGTAAAATGTTTGTAAAGATTACTGCAATTTCGAGCCCGCTTTTAAACGCTTTCTTTTTTATTGAGCGCAAAATTTAGTTTCGGCTTTTCATCATCACTTTTACTTCCCTTTACGTAGTAAAGAAAGTATTGTAATCGCAAAACCTTTTTCACTCAAATTTTGGTCTAAATGTCTATTTTGCTCACCATCTGAATGAATGTTGAGTTGTTTTTTGACCCGTCAGTTTGTGCATACATACCTATGAACATATAAATAGCCGAAATATAAATTTCGACCATCCCCGAGTTATTTATTTATTTTTATTTTTCAAAACGCTATACGCTTATCAATGCATCTTTATGCTTACGTCTTCTTTTTACAACCATTTTTTAACGATATCCTGAAAATTCCACCTTAAATCATTTTTAAAAATAGGTGTTTGAATTTAATGTGTTCATAAATATTGATTGAGACATTTGGTATCAAAACAAGCTCACACCGTGATTTTTCTTAAGTTTTTATCTTCCGTAATTTAATATTTTTCGGTCGATGCTATCACGCTACTGGTACATTTGAAGCTAATTCATCTCAATCAAGTTGAAAAGCTCAAAGAAAAACCTTGTTTTTACTTAAAAACGAGCTCAATCCATGTTTCTAGTGAACAGCAAATGTGAAAACGACTTAATTACACTAACAACATTATTATAATAAATTTCGGTATTAACTCATATTTTTGAATTTATGGGTATGAAACTGAAATAAGACATAAATTTAAATCAAATTTGAAATTAAAAAAAAAAAAAACGCTAAATTTCAAAGCTAGCTCAATCCAAACAAAAAAATCTGTAAACAATTGGAATACACAGCTAAATCAAGCAAAAGTTAGTAAGTAAAGAGCATCAAATATTTCTTGTCTTTACTGTTTGTTTTTAATGGCTTAGGCTGATTTTGATATTAAATGCCTCAAATATACGTTTAATAACAAAAAATAGATGTTTCTGCTCAATGTACGTATCTCCACTACTAATTATTTAATCCAAAACTTGTACAGAAATGTCCAGGTCCCTATAGTATTCTTCTATGCAAAGCTTATTGTAAAAAAAAATCCTTTCAACTCCACAAATGGAAAGGCATTTATGTCAACTGCAGGAGAATAATCGCCAAACATTATAAGCAACGAATAGAATGGGTACGCCCCTCGCACTGTCACGCCCACCATAATCCTCCGACATGCCGGGTTTAATGGGGTTCAATAAATTTCAGTCTCTTGCTTAATGGGTAGAGGGTCACAGCTACATTCGACACATAAATATCGGAAATAAGCTTGCATGTTTCGCAGGCTCAATAATAGTTAAAAATGCATGATGAGTGCCTCATGTTTCTTAGGCTATAGGTAATTCAAGATATTTTTTTTTGTTCGAAAAGTACGTCCTGTGATAAGTCAAACATGGCAAAAAAATAAGTTTCATTGTGTGCATTTCGCATTTTATCCATTTGCTGTAGAATTTTAATTTTTATGATAAGTGGAACTTTCTTAATGTTAGTTTTTCTTCGAGAAACGTCCAGTTCTATTCTTCAATGACACAGAGTGCAACGTTCTTCAAATGAATTACCATGGAGGACAGGAAGGGATATTTATCTCAAGTTCACACAGTGTTGGATTTGCAAGCTTGGAGGCTTGAAGCAGTGCATTTTTGTGGGGCCCTTATTGTCTATTCCAAAACTATGGACAGGTCTGTTATTGCAATTTTTTCCAGAGGGGGGTCAAAGGGCGCAAACACAATGCAATTTCATACGAAAACAACAAAGACCACGCCCACTTATGTGTAAATACATTGATTTCTCAAAGCCGGGGGAGGGGGGATTGACCCCTCCCCTGATTCCCCTAAATGACGGGCTAGACGATGAAAAACATTTTCCATAGTACCTCTTTGAATCCTCTTGGGGACCCCTATGGTCATGCTGGCCTCTCGCAATTGCAACATGGTAAATCTGCGACAGAGTACACATTTACCCTACTCCACTCTATTTAAATGTTTGCCATTTTCGTAAATAAAATGGCAAACGCATTCTAAACGTTAAAAGCAGAATTGAACGCATTTCGTCCTTTGTCATCTTTCGTTTTATCCTTTTGGGTTTTTAATGAAATTGATCCCTTACAATGGTCTATCTTATACTATTATGGTTTTCAATTTCCTTTATTACCCTCCCCCAAAATAAATTTGACTCCGCGAAAAAATGTTACAATATGTTCATACCCTTCAAAATAAATAATTTTTTAAAAATCTAACAATACCTCTTCATGTAAATACATTATTTCTCAAACCCAAAGGAGCAGCTGCCCTCTCCTGAGTTCCCCCTCCCCACTCCAATAGCGGTCCTAAATGGTTTATTGCGAGTTTATCGAGCTGTCTTATTGTAAAAGCGGGGTTCAATATCTATCAACAATCCGTGTTTACTTACAATCTTAACTGAGGCATCTATATAGACGGCTCTTTATAGCGGCTCTAATCTTAACGATATTGTGCTCGCTGAAGTAAAGCAAAGAAGAAAGCAGCAATGGAAAACGAAGCTTGCAGGAGATTGCTTCAGCAGCGGAACAGGATGATGCAGGTGGAAGCAATTGAATTACGTGAGAGCTGTTTCCAAGGCAGAATGCTTCCGTTTGTATTAAGTACCAAGAACGTATTTCCGATGAGTTTCTATCTAGATAGAGAACAGAACTCGAAACGTTTATACATTTTAATGTGTGTCGGAATTGGGAGCAAATGTCTCTTATTAAAATCAGGTACTTAGAGTTGGAAATGTCAAAATATGAACATCGATAGGTACAAAGAAAAAAAAATCCAAGTCTCCAATGAAGATAAAATTATGTGCAAAGCTTCCACTGTTGAGGAAATGGATTTTTTCGGGAGTTTTTTCACCTGCAACGAAAATTTACATATTTATAATAAATCTTTTCCAAATCCTTACATTTCTAAGATTTTACCAAATGGACTCTAAGTGGTATTTTATAACATCTCTACAGTCAATCGTTGCTTAGCAAATGCTGAAATTTTATTGATTTTTTTTAAATATATTTAAACTACTCTCTTGCACTTTCTTTTTCTTTGGTAGTAGACACTGACGAAGTTGACGTTTATTTTTGAAACCGATCTGCCTATTTTAATCCTTATATGAGGTTATTTGAGGTCTATTGAGGTTATTCATATTTTAACACATGCATTCTTAAATTGTATTCAATCAAGAGGCTTCTGCATCTTACGTCCAGATTTGGGCATACACTAAGTATCCACAATGCAAAAAATAAATTGTTGTGTTCACAGTATAATACTAAAAGCAGAGGTTTCAGTTTAAAACTAAAAATCAGTAATAGACTGTAAAACAAGCTATTAAAAACTATTAAGCTATTAAAAACTACTAACAAGCTATTGTAAAAACAACAATTATTTTTTACCGTGCAGAGTTAAGTTTTTTCTTACCGGAATGCAAGACCGGAGGAGTCTTCGAAACAAATAAAAGTACAAAAAGATTAGTAAACAAATCTTCAAAAAAGAAATAGGGAAAAACATTTTATTGTATATTATATTGTTTAAAAATAAAATCGATTGCAATCCGTACGATTACGATAATTTCTTATCTTGTACCAATCCTGGTACCGAAATTCATTCTATGTTTCTGTCGTTTATTTTCATAACATAACACTGGTCAACAGTGGTTTTGGTGCCGAAGATTTTGGAGGTGATTTCTTAT
Source organism: Uloborus plumipes (assembly GCA_038373865.1). Lineage (NCBI taxonomy): Eukaryota > Metazoa > Arthropoda > Arachnida > Araneae > Uloboridae > Uloborus > Uloborus plumipes. The sequence continues at coordinate 4,112 of JAXGGA010004259.1, read as the reverse complement.
GAATTTGACGCCCTGAATTCAAATATGCTATTAGTTTTTGCCTATCAGCTCGAATTTTTAAGATATTAACATTTTAATGAATTGTACATAACACTATTTGAAAAGAAAAACCATGGTCTAAGAAGTACAAATTAAACAATTAATTTTTATTATATTACACAGATATTATTTATTATATACAAAAGAAAACAGAAAAAGTCATCATTTAAACCAGTTACTTACTGAACAATTCGAAAACTTCTTTTGCGTGACATTCTTGAGCGTATTTTAGAACAATTTCGCGTTTTAAAATTCAGCAGTAATCTGCCATCAAGTGAGTATCCCATCTTCCTCGATAGCGATCCCCCATGCATTTTATATCTTGGTGAAATCTTTCACCATATTAATGTCTCCTAAATTATCAGGAAAACTATCTTAAGTGGTTGTGTAAATAATGCACCTTTCTGCTCATGTTACACCCAAGTGATCTGAAATTATTCAGCATCTCATTGACTAATTCAACATAGTTTTCAGTTTTATGTTTACCCAGAAAATTTTGGACAACTGAAACAAATGAATTCCAGGCTTTTTGCTTAATCTCAATCATTGAATTTATGAAGCCAGGGTCTTTAATCAGCTTGTCTTATTTGTGGGCCATCAAATATTCCTGCTTTAATTTTTTCCATACTCAGATGAGGCATTTTTACCCCTATATATGCAAAGCATGATCCATTCTTATCAAGAGCCTTTACAAACTGCTTCATTAGACCCAGCTTGATATGCAGTGGTGGAAAGATGATTTTCTCTCTTGGAACTAAAGGATCATTGATGATATTCTTTTCCTCAACATCCATGTTTGCTATCCTAGGCCACTCTTTTCTAACCCAGTGTTGCGTTTAGTCTCTGCTATCTCAGATGCACAAGAAACAACCAAGGTCAACTAGTCAGTTATATATCTTATATTGTTAGTCTTCTTTTTATAATAAACTAGGGTTATTACCCGGCGTTGCCCAGGTGCTTATTAATACAACATAGTGGTTCAAATAGTGTTGAATGCAAGTAATTGTAACAGTAATTGTTTTTAACTTATTTCATGCTAAAATGAAAAAGGTGAGCCTTGAATTGATAATTCATTGTTAATCGTAATTTTTGTCGGAAAATACTCGTATTTAAATGCGTTAAGTGTTTTCAATTTGTATTTTTAAAGGCTCTATTACTCTATCTATTCAAAATTGAAAGAAAATGGCAATTTTGAGACGAAAAATTTGAATTTCAAGCTTTTTGGAGTTTTTAAAAATTTAAAAACCCTGCCTAAGTGAATTCTAGTGCACCAAGGAACATCTGTGTCAAGTTTGATGAAAACCCGACGAAAACTGGATTTGTTTAAGAAACAAACAAATATACAAAAATTCATTTTTATACATAAAGATAAATTAAAATAATTATTTTTTTAAATAATTAGTTTTTTCATAAATATTATTTTAAATTTAATTGGTTTCTAAATAAGACAGACAATAAGGAAAATATACAAGAATATGTCCCTGTAAAAATTTTACAACACTCATACTTGAGCGTATTATATAGAAAAAAGCATTGATAGATAAGTGAATTTATCTAAAAATCTAGAGCTGATACAGAAAAACTGCTTGCATATTCAGATTCAGCGTTAAAAATATAGTTAAAATCTGCTCAAAAATCCCAGGCACCAAAAAAAAAAAAAAATTTTTTTGTAGGCCTGTGTAATTAATGCCCGAGTTTTAGAATGAAAATACAAATGTAAGAAGAGCATAAACTTTGGCCTCGAGTTCTGTGAAAACGAAGACGACGGCTGGACGTCGAAAAAAGAAAAGAAAAAAAAAAAAAAAAACTCGATGATAGACACTTCCAGTTTACAAGTACATTTTAGTAGTAGTGAGACTGCATTTGGCTTTTATCAAGAAACTTAGATAAGGTTTTATTATAAACACGGCACCTCTGATAAAGGATACTCCAAGCATTCAGCGGTTTTAATGTTGTTTTACAAGATGCCCAGGAGTCCCCTCCCCCTCTTCAAGAAAAAGAGAGTAAAAAGGAAAGAAAAAAATGATTTTTAATTTAAAAATAGAAAAGAAAATTGGTAGCATAACATTTTTACTTCTAAATACTTTGAGCAGCTTAAGCTTAAAAAAAAAACAATCTTACTCTCTGACACCTTGAATTTAGATAATTTAAAAAATATATATATTATTCATAGTTCATGAGAAATTTATTTTTGAAATTCATTAAAAACATTTTTTTACTTTACCAGTACTGCTTTAAAATGCAAAAACTCAAGTTCTATGAGTGCAACAAAGTTGTATAATAGCTCAGTTTAAAAACTATTGTATGAACTTTAATTTAATATAAAAATGGATTAAATTTTAAAAACAATTGCAACACAAAGTCTTGAAAACTAAAATTATTTCCAGCAGTTACATCAAATAATACGGAAAATTCTTACAATTTTTTTTAAAATTTGGCTTGAAAATGTTAATTGAATTTTATTGGAGAGGGAATTTTATGGGAGTGGTATAAAAGCTCATTTTGAACAGATTCACTAAAATTTGAGAAGTGAAACTTGAATCTTGAATCTTGAAATTAAATCTCAAAAAATATATATATATAGGGTAGACAGACCAGTGAATGACCACTTAAGCAAAATTTCATTTTTAAAAAATTGTAGTAATTTTAAATACTGTAATATTTTGTTCGTGATAGTTTAAATAGTTTTATTGATCTATGTAAATACGTATAAAAAATGATGGAACTTGAAGGGTACCGCTTCCGGCTTTTTGGGGTGTTCGAAGGAAAAATGGCGCAAAGACCCAGTGAATGACCACCTCCGACCCAGTGAATGACCACTTCTGACCCAGTGAATGACCACCTTAAATTTTGAGTTAGAAATACTTGAAGTTGGTTTTAGATATTTTCACTTTTGTATATTTTTATAAGGCAGATAGTGACCTGTTACTTTTCATGCTTATTTATAAATTAATTTTATTTATTTATTTATTTTTTTTCTCAAACGAGAAACCTTTCCGCATCGTATTGAATCTTCTTTTTACCTTTTCTTTAATTATTATCATTATTATTGTGTTAGCCGATAATAAATATTTTTACATGTTCTTGATTAACTCTTATATCATCTTATTTTTATTTTTTTCACAAACCTTATTTACGGCCATTTTGACAATACTTACTAACAGTAGAAAAAGTTCTATTTTACGCTACTAATTACAGATTTATTTTTAATTGTTACTAATGTTATTATTGTTATCTTTATCATTTTACTTAAATGACTTAATCATCGACTTAAATGAGGAAATTTCAAGTTTCATAATGTGTGATTCTCTTATCTTTTCGTTTTGAATGTGTTCTAGTGCAGATGTTTGCAAAACCAAATAAGTTTATATTATTAAAGGGTATGAGGTTTCGTTTCAAAAGAAAATAATAACAGTTTGACAGAGGAAATGGCTCCGAATCCACACCTGCCCTGACAGCTGTGTCGTCACGTGATACTGGAAAATAATATTAGCCGGCTTGCAATACCTTATAATTTAAAAGCACTTTACTGAACATATGCATTGGAGTAATGCACAAACACAGAATAGACATTTGTACTATTAGTACCAGCAATTATGCATCGAAGCAATTTTTGAAAATTAAAAATAACCCTTTTATTATGGATTTCAACCGTAAATTTATATTAAAAAAATGAAAAGCTTGAAAAAACCTATTTACAAATTGTGTAAAAGCCCTCAACAATTTGAAATATTCATGAGAAATCAAGCATAGATGAATGAGTGGTTCCTATTACTGTCGGCATTCATGGGAAATGTTTATAAGAGGAAAACCAATAAGATTTGGATTGAAAATGTGAATACTCTCTTTGCTCCTCAAACGGATATCAATGTTCCATTCAGGCAAAAAAGGATTACTTGATGCGCGGTTACGATACAGAGCTATAAATGATTTGCTATCAGTTTTGACTGAAAAGTCTGAGTACAAGGTATGTACTTTGATAATGGACTTTTTAAGTTCAGGTAAGTAGATCAATACACTTTAGTTTTTTTTTAATGCATAAAAATATGTTAAGAGAAAAACTAAATTAAAAA